>CM060411.1:219495582-219780487 GCA_030545235.1 Helianthus tuberosus
TTCTCACCAAAACAGATCAAAACACAGCATTTTCAAATATTTTCATGATCTTCAAACTGTTCTTAATATGTTCATCATGTATTCAAGCCAATTCATAGCTAATATCCAAGTAACAAGTCTTAACAAGTTTCATATCAATATGGCAAGAAATATCATCATTCTAAACAACATCTTTAAACAATCATAACTTACAATCATCGGTTAACATAATCATTATTCATAACAATATTCATAACATATTCATAGTATCAAGGATCATTATTCATGTTATCATATCATGAGAGGAGGCATATCATATTAATCTTCACATTCAAGCTAACACACATTATCCTTATCATGCTATCAACCATAATGCACCAAAATCATGGTAAACACTTAAAATACTAACCGATTAGTAGTCAAAAGTGTGAAGGTATGGAAGATTGGTGAAGGGAGTTTCCGAGTGATGACAATGAGCTTGAACCGGGATGATCCGAGATGATCCGAGAGCTCCTTGTTGTTGTTTCCGGTTTGATCCGAGAGAGGGAGAGGAGAGGAGGTGAGTTTGATGTTATGACCTTAGGGTTTTAGGGTTTTAGTGAGAGAGAGAGAGGGAGAGTGTGTGAGGTGAGAGAGTGTGGGAGTGGTGTAAAAAGGGAGTGTGTGTGAGGTTTGCCGGTTATAAACTTCAAGTGGGTAAGGGGTGTTTCCGGGTGGGCTAAGGTCACGGCCCAACCGGCCCGAGTATCTTCGAGTCGGGTCCTTTGGGGTCTCGGCCCACTCATAAAACACACATACATATATATATAATATACACACATACATCACACTTAGCACAAGGATCACATAAAAATCATCGAGATAACACTCACTAACATTTAATAACGTATATACACATAATGTTAACACAAGATATTTGCTCGGGAAAAACCTAGAGTTGTCACATTATCCCCAAGTTTTAAGAACTTTCGTCCCGAAAGTTAAAGCAGCCACTGACAAGCTAGTAAAAGTGAGAGCGTTTCAACGGGGTGTCACATCATCCCCCCGTTAGTTTGGAATTTCGTCCCGAAATTCAGTTGTAGCTTCAGTGCTGGGGGTTTCATTTGGGAACAGCTGGGGATACTTGCGCTTCATCTGGTCTTCCCGCTCCCAGGTAAACTCTGGGCCACGGCGTGAGTTCCAACGAACTCGCACGAGGGGTATCTGGCTACGTTTGAGGGTTTTGATCTCGCGATCCGTGATCTCAACCGGTTCCTCAGTAAAGTGTAGCTGTTCGTCGATAGTAAGTTCCTTGTAAGGAATGACGAGTGTTTCATCTGACAGACACTTCTTCAGATTAGACACGTGGAAGACGTTGTGCACAGCACTCAGTTCTTCAGGCAGATTCAATCTGTAAGCGGCCGTGCCGATCTTCTCGATAACTTCAAAGGGTCCGACATATCTTGGATTAAGCTTGCCCCGTTTTCCAAAACGAACCACACCCTTCCAGGGTGAGACCTTAAGTAGAGCCCGTTCACCAACCTGGAACTCTTGTGGTTTTCTATCTTTATCGGCGTAGTACTTTTGACGGTCACGAGCTGCCGCCATGCGTTGCCTAATCTGGGCAATCTTTTCTGTGGTGTCGACTACATGTTCCGGGCCTGTGATCTGGCTGTCTCCAACCTCAGCCCAGCAGAGAGGCGATCGACATTTACGGCCGTACAATGCCTCAAAGGGTGCTGCCTGAATGCTGGTGTGGTAGCTGTTGTTGTAGGAGAATTCCACCAGCGGTAGGTGCTTCTCCCAATTCCTGCCAAAATCGATCACACATGCCCTAAGCATGTCTTCGAGGGTTTGGATGGTGCGTTCAGACTGCCCATCCGTTTGCGGGTGATAAGCGGTGCTCATGTCTAAACGCGAGCCAAAAGATTTGTGCATAGCTTGCCACAATTCAGAAGTAAAACGCGCGTCTCGATCAGAAATAATAGAGGTAGGCACTCCGTGCTTCGAGACCACTTCTTTTAAGTATACCTCTGCTAGGGTAGAGAACTTGTCTGTTTCTTTAATAGCCAAGAAGTGTGCAGACTTAGTTAGGCGATCCACTATCACCCAAATGGTGTCATTTCCGCGCTGAGACCTAGGCAGGCCAGTAACAAAATCCATGGAAATCTGCTCCCATTTCCATTGCGGGATCTCTGGCTGTTGGAGTAGGCCTGATGGTTTCTGATACTCAGCCTTGACTCTTGCACAAGTTAAACATTTTCTGACATAGGTTGCTATGTGGGCTTTCATGCCAGGCCACCAATAGGTAGCCCTCAAGTCGTGGTACATCTTATCTGAACCCGGATGTACTGAGTAACGGGACTTGTGAGCTTCATCCATCACAAGGTCACGTAAATTTCCATAAAGCGGAACCCATATGCGTCCGGCTACGTAGTAAGCACCGTCTTCTTTTTGTTCCAATCGTTGTCTCGATCCTCGTAGGGACTCAGCCCTGATGTTCTCGGTTTTCAATGCTTCAACCTGAGCATTTCGAATTTGGTTGGGGAGGTTCGAGTGGATAGTGAGCTGTAAGGCACGAACACGCTTGGGTTTGGTCTCCTTTCTGCTGAGGGCATCGGCTACCACATTAGCCTTGCCTGGGTGATATTTGATTGCACACTCGTAGTCATTTAGGAGTTCGACCCATCGGCGTTGCCGCATATTCAACTCCTTTTGTCCCATTATGTGCTGGAGACTCTTGTGATCAGTGTAAATCGTGCACTTGGTGCCGTACAAGTAGTGTCTCCAAAGCTTGAGCGCGAAGACCACAGCTCCAAATTCCAAGTCATGCGTCGTATAGTTCCGTTCGTGGACCTTGAGTTGTCGCGAGGCGTAAGCGATAACTTTCTCGCGTTGCATCAATACGCAGCCAAGTCCTTGAATAGAAGCGTCGCAGTAAACGACGAAGTCGTCGGTACCTTCGGGTAAGGAGAGGATAGGAGCACTACAAAGGTTCCTCTTTAGTTCCTGGAAGGCAGATTCCTGAGTATTACTCCATTTGTAAGCAACACCCTTCTGAGTGAGTGTCGTAAGTGGTTGAGCGATCTTAGAGAATCCCTTGATAAACCTTCGATAGTATCCCGCCAATCCCAAGAATTGGCGAACTTCGGTCGGAGTCTTAGGTACGGGCCAATTCTTAATGGACTCAATCTTAGCGGGGTCGACATGAATCCCTTCCTGATTGACGATGTGCCCAAGGAAATGGACTTCTCTAAGCCAGAAATCACATTTCGAGAATTTGGCGTACAGTTGCTCATTGCGAAGGAGTTCGAGAATAAGACGTAGGTGTTGTTCATGCTCCTCTTGGCTCTTCGAGTAGATTAGGATGTCGTCGATGAATACGATTACGAACTTGTCGAGGTAGGGTTTGCATACTCGGTTCATGAGATCCATGAAGATTGCAGGTGCGTTGGTCATTCCGAAAGGCATAACAAGGAATTCGTAGTGACCATAGCGGGTTCTGAAAGCAGTCTTAGAGATGTCCTCATCGCGGACTCTCAGCTGGTGATAACCCGATCGCAGATCAATCTTGGAATAATAGCTCGACCCTTGCAGCTAGTCGAACAGGTCGTCGATACGGGGAAGTGGATAACGATTCTTGATGGTAACCTTGTTAAGTTCGCGGTAGTCGATGCACATTCGGAATGAGCCATCTTTCTTTTTGACAAAGAGCACTGGGGCTCCCCAGGGTGATGAACTAGGACGGATAAAACCTTTGTCCAAAAGTTCTTGTAGTTGAGTAGAAAGCTCCTTGAGCTCCGCGGGGGCTAATCGATAAGGTGCACGAGCTATAGGCGCTGCTCCGGGAGCTAGCTCGATTTGAAATTCGACCTGACGGTGAGGAGGGAGTCCAGGTAGTTCCTCCGGGAATACCTCGGGATAGTCGCGTACAACTGGAAAATCTTCAATCCTGTTTTCCCTTTTCTGTGTGTCGGTAATGAGTGCTAAGATAGCAGTGTGCCCTTTCCGTAGACACTTCTGGGCCTTTAAGAATGAAATGATGCCCGTGACTTCTCCGCTTTTGTCGCCTTGAACTATAAGAGGTTTGCCAGGGGGACGGGGAATACGAATAGCTTTCTCCTGGCAGAGGATTTCAGCTCGATGTTTGGATAACCAATCCATACCAATAATGACGTCGAAGCTTCCAAGAATGATGGGGAAAAGATCGATGCGGAAGGTTTGACCAGACAACTCTAATTTGCAGTTACGAATTATGTGTGAGGCCTCGAGGTTTCTACCATTAGCTATTTCAACGGTGTGCTTAGAGCTCAGCGGCGTAAGAGTGAGCTTAAGTTTCTTACTAATACGTAGGGATACATAACTAGCATCTGCTCCGGAATCAAATAGCATGGAAACATAACGATCATTAAGTAGGAACTTACCCGCTACAACGTTGGGGTCATTCCTTGCTTCCCCAGCTCCAATCACAAAAGCTTTTCCTCTAGCACCATTTCCAGCATTGTTGTTGTTGTTCCCAGCACCTTGATTGTTGTTGTTTTGATTCAGTTCAGGGCAATCCTTTCGCATGTGCCCCATTGCTCCACACTTGAAGCATCCACGGTTGTTTCCTTGTTGCTGCTGTTGCTGTGGTTGTTGCTGATTCTGCCTAGCTGGGAACTGGCTTCGGCAGTCTTTGGCTTCATGCCCCATCTTGTTGCATCGCTGACATTGACCTTTTCCACACGGCCCATTGTGATGCCGGTTACATTTGTTACACTTAGGGTGGTTTCCTCGATAGCCACCCTGTTGCTGAGGGCCCTTGTTGTTTTCAGTCTTCCTTTGTTGAACTGGGGCCTGAGTGGGGTTAGCATCCTTTCCCTGATTTCCATCCCACTTTCGCTTGTTATCGCCAGAAGTTCCAGCAGTAGCACCGATCCTCTTGGGCAGCTTGCCCTCTTCCACAGCCTGATTGGTGAGTTTGTGAGCAAGACGAACCACGGGCTGTATGGTGTTGAGGTTGGCTGAGGTCACATGACTTCTGATTTCTGGGACCAAGCCTTTGATGTACAATTCGATCCTTCGATACATAGGTTGGGACATGTTTGGGCAAAGCGCAGCATAGTCGTTGGACTGCTTAGTGTAGGTCTCAATCTCTGACCCAACCATCTTGAGTGCATAGTACTCGTTCTCGAGTTTGTGGATGTCATCCCTGTGACAGTACTCCTCTTTGATCATGTCCTTGAAATCTTCCCATGCAGTAGCATTAGCAGTTTCCAGACCAAGCATCTGAATCTGTGCTTTCCACCATGAAAGCGCGTTTCCTTCAAGCGTACCAGTTGCGTACTTAACCCAGTTAGCAGGGGGACACTCGCAGACGGCAAAGACAGCTTCGGCCTTTTCAATCCAATGCAGAAGGCCTATGGCACCCTCAGTGCCGTTGAAAGGGAGAGGCTTGCCATCCATGAAGGTTTTGAAAGTACAAACACGTGGTTGCGCAGGCGCAGGCTGACCTGTTGTGAGAAATGGAGCGAATAGGTTTAGAGGCGAAAAGACGATGTGGGGGTAGGATCCAAACATCCTATAGCAACGAGTTTACCTCCAGGGTGAGCTGCGAATGCTGCAGCCACCGTGTTGAGCAAGTTGGCGAATTGAGCCTGAGTCATGTTAACGCTTCCTCTTCCGCGTCCACTCATTGTCTTCATAACCAGAAAACACAGTATGAGTGTGATGTCGTAACGTAGCGAGAATGAGATAGAAGAGGGAGGTGTATCTATCTAATCAGGCACACTAGTATGTATAGTAGAGCAGTTAACATAGGATAAATAAGCATGTAAGCACAAGTCCGAGCTATAAGGTCTAGTATGTCGAGTCTTGCCCTTGGAGTGTAGTGTCGTCACGAGTCACGGGTTATAGTCTGGTTTTTCTCAAAAAGACTCTTCTTTTTAAAACCACGTTCACTATAACCAATGGCTCTGATACCAATCTGTCACACCCCCAAATTCCACCTGCGGAGTACCGTCCGCTTGAGGGCGTGACCGACCAGGATCCAGCCACCAATTATACTGAGCATTGGATAATAGTAAGGATGATCACCAACCTTAATGGTTAGTAAACACCATAGTTTAAAGTTCAAATGTTTAGGTTCACATAACAGTTAAGTAAGTAGCGGAAGCATAGATAAAATAGTTTAAACAAAGTTCATAGTTCAAGTTATTTGAATCCCAATACGCGGGTTTAGACGACCACTACACTTCCCAAGCCGCAAGCTCCTGAGTCACTGGTTACCTGCAAAGCATGCAGTAAGGGGTCAACAATAATGCTGAGTGAGTTCACTAGTTGTCCAGTTTTAATTACCAAAAACTTGTTTCACCAGTTAATTTATCCGTTTATACATGCCTTGGGGAGCTACCCCAAAAGTTAGCGACTAAACTGTTTTTCCAATACCGAACACTAGGTGACCGTTGCGTATCCGCAAGAAAGTGCCCCGATGTCAATGTTCTATCATCATTGACGGATGCCTGAGTACATTAGTTCACGACCGATCCCATACCTTGGCACGGTGTGAGGTTGGTAAGACCTAAATAGCGCTATCAACTAATAACCCGTTCGCCTGGCCCCGGCGACTAATCGGTATTATGTAGTAGGGACTTAAGTGATAGAGTTTCGTTTAGTGCCGTTTGTTGCAATCCGTATAAACAGTAATTAACTAAAAAGGTTCCCAATAACAAGGGAAGAAAAGTAAGTTGTATCCCTCATAAGGGGATAGTGTTGTTTTTAGTTTCGTTTCCCAAACCACCGGGAACACATGCTTTAGGTTGTGAACTCACCTTGGGTTGCTCGGTAGATTAATTACCCGGTCTATCACGTTGGTCACCACGTCCTAGCATGGTCACCGAATATGGGTCAAGTTGGGGTACAAGTAAACACGTATATTCTACACATAACTAACACATAGCATGCACAACATATAATCATCCAATAAGTCATTGGGCCCGTCTAAGTTCTTTAATAGCAACAGTTAGCAGTTAACACGTAGCCCAACTAAACAGTAACAAGCATGTACAGTGAATACACTTAGGCCCAATAACTAACAGCCCAGTCGAGACCAGGACACTCAGTTGCGAGTCGCAACCGGAGGTTGCGGCTTGTCACGTCTTGGTTACGAGTCGCAACAAGTGTTTCGTCCTGTTATGTCTTGGTTGCGAGTCGCAACCGGGCGGTTTCGAGTCGCAACCGATGGTCTTGGGTTGTCATGGTTTGGTTGCGAGTCGCAACCGGGCGGTTTCGAGTCGCAACCTTGGAAACGTGCACAAGAGACCTTCTAGAACCTGTTCCAACAGTACTATCCAATAGAATTGAGATTTCATGCAAGGTGTGTACTATCTCCAATAAACATGTTTTATTGTCTAATTCTCACCAAAACAGATCAAAACACAGCATTTTCAAATATTTTCATGATCTTCAAACTGTTCTTAATATGTTCATCATGTATTCAAGCCAATTCATAGCTAATATCCAAGTAACAAGTCTTAACAAGTTTCATATCAATATGGCAAGAAATATCATCATTCTAAACAACATCTTTAAACAATCATAACTTACAATCATCGGTTAACATAATCATTATTCATAACAATATTCATAACATATTCATAGTATCAAGGATCATTATTCATGTTATCATATCATGAGAGGAGGCATATCATATTAATCTTCACATTCAAGCTAACACACATTATCCTTATCATGCTATCAACCATAATGCACCAAAATCATGGTAAACACTTAAAATACTAACCGATTAGTAGTCAAAAGTGTGAAGGTATGGAAGATTGGTGAAGGGAGTTTCCGAGTGATGACAATGAGCTTGAACCGGGATGATCCGAGATGATCCGAGAGCTCCTTGTTGTTGTTTCCGGTTTGATCCGAGAGAGGGAGAGGAGAGGAGGTGAGTTTGATGTTATGACCTTAGGGTTTTAGGGTTTTAGTGAGAGAGAGAGAGGGAGAGTGTGTGAGGTGAGAGAGTGTGGGAGTGGTGTAAAAAGGGAGTGTGTGTGAGGTTTGCCGGTTATAAACTTCAAGTGGGTAAGGGGTGTTTCCGGGTGGGCTAAGGTCACGGCCCAACCGGCCCGAGTATCTTCGAGTCGGGTCCTTTGGGGTCTCGGCCCACTCATAAAACACACATACATATATATATAATATACACACATACATCACACTTAGCACAAGGATCACATAAAAATCATCGAGATAACACTCACTAACATTTAATAACGTATATACACATAATGTTAACACAAGATATTTGCTCGGGAAAAACCTAGAGTTGTCACATAGACGACTCGTATAGATCTATACGAGGCGTCTATGTATTCTAGAATGACCTTTTAGCTCCTGAAATAAGCCTAAATTGGGGGCATACCAGGGGCAAAATGGTCTTTTGGGCAAATCTATACGACACGTATAGCTCTATACGCGTCGTATATGTATAATTTTTTTTTAAAAATGATATTAACCTGTTTTAATTATAGAAAAATGATACAAATTATAAAAAAATTATATTAACCTGTTTTAATTATAGAAAAATGATACAAATTATAAAAAAAATTTATAGAAATTGAAGAAAATTATAGGAATTAATAAAAAAAATACATTCAAATTACAAAAATCATTCTTCCGTATCACTATCGATGTAATTAAGACTGGGGTTTGATCTTGGCGGAGGATTCATTATCGATGTATACCATTGTAGACGTGGCAAGTACATATCTTCCCATTGTTCCGTATGGGGTGTTCGGTGGTTCAACCATAGCCCGTGTGCTGGTGGCATTGGATAATCCCCTTCCAGCTTAACATGTATGAAGTGGTTCTCGTTTACATGTGTAAGCGTTATGAACAACGGTTGTTGATTAGCCGGAGGACTTAGTATCGGGAAGAAAGTGGAACTCGCACCCATGGTTGTCGTTAACAGGTGCACGCCGATACTGTACGTTTGTGCAATAAGAAGTCCTGCAAAGGGGAAGTCCATCCAGTGATCCCCCCCACAACCGGACACTAAATCCCAAATTAGGCCCTGACGATGCGTGTAAAAATAACCTTCATCCCATGCTTCAAATATTGGGAACCAGATCGATTTGTTCTGATCCATTTCTTGGACAAGGTTGTCACACCCCAACCGATGGCGGAATCATCGGGGCGCGGCACTAGGCGAATCAGATTGCTCAAGAGAATCCATAACAACTATATTGCGATAATATTTAATACATTCGTTATCCCATACTAACAAATAATACAATCACATAAGTTATCACAGATTTCTTGTCCTCTCGAACAATACAAATCCGACAACCTAGATTTTTGTTGAGTTTCTAGACTTCCTAGCTTGATTTGATTTAGTCTGCGATCTAACCTGCAACATACGTTAAAATGTTTGTCAATACAAAAGTATTGGCGAGTATACAGGTTTGGTAAGTATAGCATAATAGATAAAAAGTGTAGCGAATTTCCATATGCATAAACGTAATACACGACATATATACTCACAAAACTGATACTACCAACTAAGTCCTCGATGCTCGAATGTACGATGGCATAACTAGACCCCGTCGGGCGCAATAGTACTATACTAGTCGTGGTGGGACGTCGCGAGTATAAGCCCTAGCACATATGTTACTAGCATCACGTATATCTATGCATAACAGTTATTCGCAAGTGATAATTCGATTGATTGAATAGTTCGATTGATAAGTCGATTTGTTAGAAACGTATGTTACACCCAAAAATTCGATTAAAAAGGGGTCAAGTATACTCACAGTGCGTATTTAGCGAGGTTACAACTTGATTGAGTCGGTTGCGAGTTGTCTGTAATGATCCTTGAAGAAATAGAGTAAACGAAGTACGGTTAAGCAAGATTGCCTTGAAAAGTTACACATTTGGTTGAATTGGGCCTCATCCGTGCGGATGGCAAGTCATCCGTCCGGATGGCATGTTATCCGTGCGGATAACAGTGATCCGTGCGGACAGCGGTGCGTGCGGACAGACTTGCTTGTGCGCGCGGATGAGTGTGAGCGCGGGTGACAGCCCATCCGTGCGGGTGATTGGTGCGTGCGGATGAAATCCCATCCGTGCGGGTGACTGGTGCGTGCGGATGACATCCCATCCGTGCGGGTGACTGGTGCGTGCGGATGACATCCCATCCGTGCGGGTGACATGTCATCCGTGCGGACTGACATGTCATCCGTGCGGACTTGTGTCATCCGTGCGGACTGACCTGTTGTCCGTGCGGACTGACCTGTTGCCCGTGCGGCTGTCATGTCTGTTTCGTACTGTTTTCGAGTGTTTAACGGAAGGAAAACGTTCGTTTTCACTAGAGTAGTGTAATTTCGTACTAACACCTGAAGTTCCGTCAATTCCGACTCATTCTAACGGCCGGGAATCACCCCGTTCCATCAGATCTGGCCGTTCGTGGTGGTTCTTCATGGTTAACTCGAAATCGCACCGTTCCTTGGGTAAATACTTAGATTTAGGTGAGATTTGTTATCAAAACATGTGGAAATCACCCGGATCTGAGTCGTTTATAGTGAAATGAGACCCCAACTTGAAGTTCATAGGAACTCTTGGTGACATCACCTCAAAACGCCTCAAACCCGCAGATTTCACGGTTAGAATTTGAGTTTTGAAAGATAGAATGATGTAGAATCGAGTGTAGATTGTAGAAGTACAAGTTTTAGGTTGAAATCTTACCGGAATCGCGAGGAAATCGAGAGAAAAGGGTCTTGGTGCGCGTTTGGTTGAACAGGAGCTGTCACATCACTTGAATAGTGGTGTGACATGCTATTTATAGGCGAAAGAGGAGAAGAAGAGGGATCAGGCCCGGATAGCCCATCCGTGCGGATGGCCCATGCGTGCGGATGGCCATCCGTGCGCATGTCCATCCATCCGGATGGTCCATCCGTCCGGATAGACATCCTGACGCTTGGAATTTCCCGTTTTTGATCGTTTTGATAGTTTTCGAAGCGTGTAAGACCAAAATTTGTTTATATTATCAATATATTGTTATCATTATATTATTATTATATATATATATATATATATCACTAGGGGTCGTATTTACGTATCCATAAACCAAAGTTTCGATAATTAACAGTCGGTTTCCGATTCGAGTATGCGATTGTTAGCGACGTTTCACGGCCATCAACGAGGGTAGTATAGGTCCTTTCTTGATGTCATCGTGAACGTTATTTCGTGTAGTGCCACAAAGACTGACGAGGTACCGTTTACTCGTATTGTCATCATCGTCATGACGACTGGAGCTACAGCACTCACCCGAGAGTCCTTGTTAGCGTTAATTGTTTATGTTCGACACATCACGGCCACTGAGGAGGGTAGAATAGGTCCTCACTCAATGCCTCCGTGAGTGTTAGTGTGATAATAATGTAGTATAGTGATACTGTAGCTTGAAAATATGCGATTATCCTTCGAATAGCGATATATACGATATAGTTACATTATGATCTGAATCTCTGGTGCTAGGCGTAACGAGTATAACGAGTAGTAACAACGCACGAAAGTGCGGGTTGTTACAAAGGTGCCTTCGAATGAGCCCCCATGAACTCTGTTCCATACCTAAGCCCACAGCCACAGACCGAAACCCACAATGACCGTCCGGCATCACATCTCGTATGCACGAGACGTACGGATGGAACACTAGCGGAATGTCATCCTGAAACTGTTCGATGATTCCCACGTACTCGTCCCCAATGATTAACGGGAAACCGTGAGCATCTTGTGTCTCTTTCTTCTTAGAACTCTTTGAACGGATTAGGCTCGCTTTGGGTTTTTGGGACCTTATAACCGACTGTTGAGAGGCCTGTGACGGAACGTACGAGCTGTGGCGAGGTTTATCGTACTTACTTTGTCGGGAACCTTCAAAGCACGTGTTTGCATCACCAAATGAGCTTCTCCTCAATTCTTCATCTATACGAGAGGCCTCGTCCAACCTTTGTTGTACCTGCTTTGTTGTTGGTCGGCCACGAGTATTTTGTTGGATAACCGGTGGTTTCTTGGTAGATTTCTTTGGAGTCAACACTGCTTTAATCTTTGACATCAGGCTTTTTTGCTGAGCTGGGGGGTGCGACTGTAATTGTTGTCTAACAATATTTAGCTCTTCGACCACGTCCACGTCATCGTCTATCAATTTACAACTTTGGAAGTTAAGTTTCCGCCAGAAGACGTCCACGTCTTCGAGTTGAATCGGACGCTCTGCACGGTTAAAAACAACATTGTTTAAGTCACATGATTAATGGAAATATATCACACAAGTGTTGTACGTTTAACAATTATTACCTTCAAGAATGTACTTTTCTATCCTACAAGCACAGGGCAACCCACAGCTGTGCCACATTTGGCAACCACATGATGAATGAAAGCGCTCCAAGACATCTACCTTCCTAATTGCCTCGCCCCTCAACAAGTCAAGGGCTGTATGGGATACTTTTCCAAGTAGGTGTTGAAACAACGGGTGTTTGTGGTGGGTCATTCTTTTTTCGATGCTATCTCGAAAAGTCTTCCTTATTGCACCGAACTGTGTCTCAACTATATCATGGACACAACCAACTACACAGTCCAACGAGCTCCTATCTTCAACGTATCTCTTTAAGTTGGCGTGTTGGCTCTCAACTCTGTTTGTGGTACGATTACCAAAGTTGCGCCTCTTATCAGTCCACGCAAAGACGAACATCTCGTTATAGTCTTTTAGCCAGTTATCGTACACGTATTTGAAGACTCCTAAAACGTAAAAATAATTTAATGAAATTTGCATATGTGAGTCGTATGTTATTATAAAAACTTACTGGAACGTTTGCACTCCACAAGTCGTTGTCACATGTTGCGCAAGTGGTACTCGTAGATGAGTATGGATGGAGACTCAATCAATGTCCCCCAGAATGACAAAAATTTCTTCCAGTCTTCGTCTGTGAAGGCACCCTTGCAGTGCTTCATAACATTCTGTTGTATGTGCCACCTGCAAAGAAGCCTGGAGGCGTTTGGAAATACTTTAGCACACGCGCCCATAAGGGCTAGGTCTCTATCGGTTAAAATCACACGTGGCTCCATGCATTCATCCAACATTGACTTTACCCTCTCAAGCACCCACACAAAGTTATCACCCCGTTCTTTACTAACAACGGCATGCGCGATAATAAACGATTTGTTGGTAGGCGTCACACCAACAATCTGGATAAAGGGCATATTGTATATGTTTGTCTTGTATGTCGCATCGATCAGCATGACGTGGGGGAATGCACGCCACATGCATCTCGAGTCCCGATGAAGAAAGAAGATCTCTGTTACGATCTCTGTTCCGGGTTCCTCCCGTGTCTCGTAAATAAAGTCGTTGTTTATCTGCTTGTTTTCTAGTGACTGCATGGGAGTCAATCCTTGTCTTTGTTCGACTCTAATCTTCGCCACAACGTTTTGAACGTCTTTCAGAACATGAAACCTGTTGGGGTCCTGCTTCCTTATCGTTTGAAATATTTTGCGCGACTCCATGTTTTGAGCTGTCAGCTGCTCGATCAGTTTCATTTCGCTTGGAGTAAACCTTCGCACAAACGCGTGGGCCGACAGGTCCTCACAAAGTTCGTGGTTATGTTCAATTTTTTCGTCTTTAATCTCCCAGGTTTCATACGGGTGGTTTCGCACAGCCAGCAGGTAAAACGGGCAACCGGTTTTTTTGCTTCCGGCTTTTCTAAGTGTTGCTGTAGTCTGGTGCTCACCACCACGATCACATTCAAGCCATACCCTCCCGATTCTTCCACCGGTTTTCTTTGATCGACGGGTGACAATAACGAAACCATTCGCGTTTGCTATTTCTTGTATCTGATTCTTTAGTTCATCTAAAGAGTTGAAAATCTGTAACATCGATAATAATAATAAATAATTTTAATAAATAAATAAATAAATAAATAATAATAATAATAATACAAAAATAGTAATTAATACCTGCTTTTTTAAGTACGGACTGTCCTGGATGGGAGGTGTCTCACCACCATATCTACCATATCCACCATAACCACCGTCTCCTCCGTATCCACTGTATCCACCGTCTCCTCCGTATCCACCGTCTCCTCCGTATCCACCGTCTCCTCCGTATCCACCGTCTCCTCCGTATTCACACCCGTATCTATAATCCGGATACCCTTGTTGCGTCGGATAACTTGGTTGACAAGCATGGTATGAGTCATCTACAGGGGTTGTTTCATCAACAGGGGGATGATTGTTCAAATCTAGAAACGGTTTGTTTGTTCTCCTTGTATACTAGACACAACCTCCTCTTGCTCATTAGAATCGGGAACGCAAGACTCCTCCAAAATAAAGAACCGTATCATCATTAGTAAATAATAAACTAAAACAAAAACTAATTAAAACATTTAAGTACCTGTACTGTTACCAGATCGCTTTCGGGCACCCAGTTCTCGCTATAATACTGCCCGAAGACATAGTTGCCGTCCCAGTATGATGACATTTAAGTACCTGTAATGAAAGAAGAAGAAGAAGCAGAAAGAAAGATGAAGCAGATTTAAATGTTGAATGCTCGGGGGTGGACAAAGCATAAACTGTATGTTGCACTTTTTCATAAGTCTTAGACGCCTCGTATAGCTCTAGACCCCTCGTATACCTTTAAGTCACTTGTCAAATGAACAGTAAAGCAGTCACCTTTAAGTCACTCAAGACGCCTCGTATAGGCCTATACGAGGCGTCTTGTTGCCTCGTATCCATTCCTTGTACAGACCTAGACTCCCCGTATGATGTGACTGATTTGACATTGTGCTTTGGTGCAGAGCTGGTCGGAAAAGTAACCCTATACGCCTCGTATAGGTCTATACGAGGCGTCCTGAAGGGTGTCAAAATAGGCCCTAAGGTGTGTAAATATGTACACCCTTCCACAAATATATTAAAAAAAAATGCTTTTAAATCTTTGTATTGTGTTGATCGACTATCTGGCAACTATGAACTAATGAATAGGTTAAATTTTGCTGAAATAAATCTGGCAATTATATAAAAACCTAACTAATATTACAAGGGAAAATTTTAACAAGTATAAATGCACACTTTGCAGCTACTGTTTTTTTTTTTTTTTTTTTTTTTTTTTTGTGATGGAAATAAATCTCGCTAAGTTATGACTTAAATACGGTAGTACCAAAGTTGAGACTGATGTTGCAACCATAGGTAATTATGACTGATTTGTGAAAGCTTTTCTAGCGCTGATAGTTTTGGTCTCTAACCTACTTCACACTTGAGATTCGAACTTTCACTTATTCCACTACTGACCCTACAAATGTACAATCAGGTCAATCTAGTTCATATTATATACTTATACTGTAATTATAAGTTAATTCGGCACAATATTGTATATACAAGTAATCATAATATCATATCAGACTGGTATGACATATTGTCTTTTCTACAAAATCGAAAATAAAGTGTATCAAAACTGAATTGGACTAGAGAGGATCTTCGGGGTGTGACATCATCTATTGCTGTGAGGGACGAGTACCTTGTACTGAACCATAGTTTGTTCGATTAAAAAAACTTATAAAGTAGTTAAAATGAATGAATGAAATCGATAAAACCTAATATAACTAATGTGAAACGTAACTAATATTCAGGTTTGATTTTAGGTTATTTGAAAGATTCTAGTAAAAACCCACTTTATGAAATTAAGATGTGAATTAGGATGATTATGTAGTGTCATGCATGTGAATCATTGATGAATAATTCTGTTAATGATGTATAAACACTAGATGAATTGATATAGAATGAGGTTTGCTTGATTATTGTTGAATAATTAAAAGAACTAGCTTAAATACATGTTTTAGTTAGTTGGGTAAATGTCCCAAAAATGCGAAACCCGCCAAGTGTTTGATGGAATGCTTAAAAGAATAATATGCGTGATTTGGAAGAAGAATGAATGAAATTTAGTTGGACTAAATAAGTGAATGCACGTGTTGTTATAGGTGTGAAAGAAGAAGGTTCCAACGCTAGGAAGTCGGAAAACTCACAAGATCGAGGTACGCTAGTGTACACCATATTTCTATTCTTATTTATGATGTTGTTATATGTATAATAATCCCAATCGTATTGTGTCATTAAGTTGAAGTTGTAAGAATTGAAATCTATGTTCGTTTGAAAGTAAAAGTAAGATCCGTCATAAACGGATTATGAGAAATGAATAAGTTACGAAAGATAATGCATCATATCCGGTTCTTTTTTTAGTCGAATCGGGTATGGAAGGTTAAGTATGTAACGAATGAAAGTTTACTCGATCCGTCTTCTCGAATTGGAATGTAATTGTAAGAATGTAAAGAATCTGAATGTTCGTCATGAACAAATCGAATGAAAGATATGTTAAAGATACAAGTGTCCGTATTAGCAGGTATGTTATGAAAGTTATGTTCAATCTCTATTATGAGGCAAGTAAGTAATGAACCGTTCAACGGTTAGAAATGTAAAGGAACGATGCAAAACCATGATAGAGACGAATCGGTGTATTAAATTAATTGTGTTAGTAACAAAATACTAACTTATTTGTTTATGTTGAATGTAGGTAAATCCTCATCTTAGGCGACTTGGCAAGTTGGAGTGAACACACGCACATGCTATGACCTTCAAGCGCTTCCGCTATTTTGTAGTAGTATTATGGGTCAAAATACTTGTTGTGTTTAACCTTGTTAGTAGCTATACTTTTCAAACTTGATGTTATGTTTTTGGTCGCGTCTGTCAAACGGGTTATAGTTTTCTTTTATATAAGTGATGGTTAAAACAGGGATACACTCGTCGTATGGACGTGTCATGCCCAAATTTTGTTAAAATTGCACATCAATGTTATTAATATTTTACCTTTAAATGGTGAAAAGTTTGGACATTTTTAAAAGTTTATGTTTCTTGTGTAATTTGGATGTCATTCCTACTAAACGCGAATGCGGGCCTTACAAGTTAGTATCAAAGCCGAGGTTTGAGGGATTCAAGCATACGTTGAGATGCTTAAACTCAAACTGGCGGCTCGTTCGAAGGTGTGTTCACTCCAAGATCGCCAATGAGGTAACACGTTAAGTTTTTGGGAAAATACTAGTATGTGTAATATGTTTGGGATGTAATATATAAGTTAAGTACGTGGATGAGTAAATATGGGGGCCATACGGGGAGTTCCAAGGACCGTATGGCTGAAAACAAACCCGGGAAATGGTCGAATTAGCCAAATAATAGCACAGCAACGTTTTAGCAAATCGAGAAGCCGTCGTCGACGGGCTTCCATGCCGTTTCCGACGCCCCCATTTAGCCGACGCGATAACTTTCTGCCTACGGACAAAGTGGGCGACGACCCCTTTTTAAAACCCGTCGCCAACGGTATGTCAGGCCGTCGCCGACGCCCGTTAGAAATGTGGTCCGCAGAAATTCTTTTGTTTTGTTGTTTTTCATGATTAGGAGTTCCGTGTGATCTAAAGGACTATTAGATAATGATATGGGATCCTTATAAACATAATGATAAGATACTTATGATCACAATATGTGATCACAACGAAAAAGAATTTTTAAAGAATTGGAAGTAACGATGTGAATAACACAAGTTGAATGATAAAACTTAGATGATCAAGATTTCGAATTACACGATTATGAATGTAGTAAACAAGGGTCGAAGTATGTTTTATATGGAGAGTTTGTGATTAATGATGAATGAAAACATCTTTTTGTAGATGACCGAAGTAAGCAATGTTAATGATAATGACAATGATACGGTTAGACAAGAGGCATTTAATAGCAAAGTCACAGAAGTGGCAGAAGGGGTTATGCAAGCTAAACTTCCCCGATTAGCTCAAGAAGTAGAAAGTCGGGTGTTAGGAGTTGTGGATGCTATGATGACTAGCAAGATCGAAGAATTGAAAGAACTGATTGAGGGGTCTAAAAGTAAAAGCAAAGAACGACGGTGCACGTATAAAGACTTCATGGCGTGCAGTCCTGCAACGTATGATAGTAAAATCGATCCGATCGCATGCCAAAGATGGGTATCAAAAATAGAAGCGGTATTCATACGAAGTCGGTGTGACAAGGAAGACCAGGTGATGTTCGCTACTGGTCAACTCACTTTCCAGGCGAAAGATTGGTGGGATGCGCATAGTAAGGAAGTCGGGGAGGACAAGTTACAAGGGATGACTTGGCATGAATTCAAGGAATCTTTTATGAGATACCACTGTCCTCAGTCAGCCATTGATAAGATTCAGGAGGATTTCTTACGCCTCCAACAGAAAAACGAGACGATAAACGAAATATCAAACACGTTCATGGATAAGATGAAGTTCTGTGGAGATTTTGTGAAGACTGAAAGAATGAAGATCAATCGCGTTTATGGCATATTGAAGGCAGAATTCAGGGATTTCATTACTCCCTCAAAATGTGAAACCCTTGACGAGCTTATCAATTTGGCACGAGATAGAGAAATTGAGATAAAGAGACAGGAGGAACGTGGTGAAAAGAGGTCGGCAGAAAAGGGGACAAATGCAAGTCCATCTAAAAAGGCGAGGTTCCAAGATCAGGGAAGGAAAGATAAGTCGAAGGGTGGTATTACTCCTTGCAAGACATGTGGAAAACTTCACACCGGGGAATGCCTTTTGGGTAAGAAGGGGTGCTATAAATGCGGTGAAGAAGGGCATACATCCTACAAGTGCCCTAGCAACCCGAAGACATGTTTCAACTGTTTCCAGAAAGGGCGTTAAGTCGGAGTGTCATAAACTCCAACAAGGATCAAAGAAGGAGGGAAAGAACGAAGAAAGCTCTAAGGCGAAAGGGAGGATGTTTCAAATCACATCGAAAGAAGCCAAGTCCCATCCGAATGTGGTTTCAGGTATCTTTCTAATAAACTCCATACCGGTTTATGTTTTGTTCGATACCGGAGCCACTATGTCGTTTATTTCAAATGAAATTGTACAACATCCTTCATTTAAGATTGAACGAATGCCGATACCTTTAGAAGTAGAAATAGCTGATAGTAAGAATTATGTGTTACACGAGATTTGTAGAAATTGCAAATTCACTATAGAAGATGAAAAATTCGATATCGACCTCATACCTATGGCTTTGGGGGAATTTAAAATGATAGTAGGTATGGATTGGATGGCACGACACCGTGTAGAGATTAATTGTGAAAATAAGGTCATGCTTGTCCAATCTCCAAGTGGAAGGCAATTGAGTATTCAAGGGGAGAGAAATGTGTAAACAAAATTGTGCACCCTTGTTCAAGCCGTTAAATACGTACTTAACGGAAGTAGAGCATACCTAGCTTATTTAGTAGACGCTCGACAAAACCTCCCGAAGCTTGAAGATGTTGAGGTCGTGAACAAATTTCCGGATGTATTTCCGGAGGAATTGCCGGGACTCCCTCCCGAACGAGAAATGGAGTTTCGCATCGAATTGAATCCGGGCGCGAAACCAGTAGCAAAGGCTCCCTATAGATTGGCTCCCACCGAGATGCGGGAGTTAATGACCCAATTACAAGATCTTCTAGATAAGGGCTTTATACGCCCGAGTGTTTCGCCTTGGGGAGCGCCTGTCTTATTTGTTAAGAAGAAAGATGGGTCGATGCGCATGTGCATCGATTACAGAGAATTAAATAAGCTGACCGTGAAGAACCGCTACCCTTTACCTAGAATTGACGATCTTTTTGATCAATTACAAGGGGTGAGTTGGTTCTCAAAGATAGACTTACGTTCGGGATATCATCAAGTCAAGGTACGAGAGGAAGATATTGCAAAGACCGCATTTAGAACCCGATACGGACATTACGAGTTCCTGGTTATGTCCTTTGGGTTGACGAACGCCCCAGCAACGTTTATGGATCTTATGAACCGGGTATGTCGACCTATGCTAGATAAATCTGTGGTCGTGTTCATAGATGACATTCTAGTATATTCGCAAAGTAAGACTGAACATGAGAGACATTTGCGTGAAGTACTTGAAACTCTCCGAAAGGAAAAACTTTATGCGAAATTCACAAAGTGTGCCTTCTGGCTCAGAGAGGTGTAGTTTCTCGGTCATGTGATCAATTCGGAAGGTGTCTTAGTTGATCCGTCGAAGGTTGAAGCCGTAATGAAATGGGTTTCCCCGAAAAACCCAACTGAAATAAGAAGTTTTCTAGGCCTTGCGGGGTACTACAGAAGGTTCATACAGGATTTTTCGAAGATAGCATTACCCTTGACAAAACTGACAAGGAAGAAAGAAAAGTTTTTGTGGGGCAAAGAACAGGAGGAGGCCTTTCGAATATTAAAGGAGAAACTGTCGAGTCCCCCGGTCTTGACATTACCGGATGGGACTGAGGACCTGGTTGTCTATTCTGACACTTCACATCAGGGTTTAGGATGCGTTTTAATGCAAAGGGGAAGGGTTATCGCATATGCTTCACGACAATTGAAACCACATGAGGTGAACTACGCAACACACAATTTGGAATTGGCAGCGGTTGTGTTCGCCTTAAAGATTTGGAGGCATTATCTATATGGTACGAGATGTACGATCTACTCGGACCACAAAAGCCTCAAATATTTCTTCGAACAAAAAGACTTGAATATGAGGCAACAAAGATGGTTGGAATTGATTAAAGATTACGACTGCGATATCCTTTACCATCCGGGAAAGGCGAACGTGGTGGCTGACGCGTTAAGCCGAAAAGAGTCTCCACCTCCCATTCAAGTAAAATCCATGAAAATGATAGTTACTCTGCGTTTACTTGATATGATACGAGATTCCCAAATAAAGTCGCTCGGAGCGGAAGACCCAAAGAAAGAAAGAGTAAAAGGTATAGCCGATAAACTAGAAGAAAATTCGACCGGACTCAAAACAAGATTCGGTCGAATTTGGATACCATGATTTTGCAAGGTCAAGACCGCTCTACTCGACGAGGCTCATAAGTCACGATACTCAATCCATCCCGGGGCAACCAAGATGTACCGTGACTTGAAAACCAATTATTGGTGGCCAGGTATGAAACGCGATATTGTAAAGTATGTCTCGAAATGCTTAACATGCTCCCAAGTGAAAGCAGAACATCAAAAACCATACGGGGAGTTACAACCCTTGGAAATTCCAGTCTGGAAATGGGAGGAGTTAACTATGGATCTGGTAACCAAGCTTCCCAGAACGAAAAAGGGGCACGATGCAATATGGGTAATCGTAGACCGACTCACAAAAAGTGCCCACTTTTTCCCATTCGAGAAGCTTACTCTTCTGAGAGAATGGCGGAAATTTATATGAATGAAATCGTATCTCGACACGGGGTGCCCGTGTCAATCGTTTCAGATCTGGATACTAGATTCACTTCTCGTTACTGCCAGAAGTTTCATGAAAGTATCGGCACGAAGCTACATATAAGTACAGCCTATCACCCTCAGACTGACGGCCAATCAGAACGAACCATCCAGACGCTCGTTGATATGTTAAGAGCTTGTGCCTTAGATTTTGGCGGGAATTGGGATGACCATTTACCACTAGCAGAATTCTCTTATAATAATAACTATCATAGTGGTATTCAAATGGCTCCCTATGAACTATTATACGGGAAAAAATGTAGAACTCATGTATGTTGGGGTGAAGTTGGACAGAGAGAACTTGCGCCAAGTGATTTAATAGCAGCGACGAATGAAAAGATTGAATTGATTAGGGCTCGATTGAAAGCAGCCCAGGATCGGCAAAAAGCTTATGCAGACAAGAGAAGGCGTCCTATCGAATTTCAAGTCGGAGATTATGTCCTGCTGAAAGTATCTCCATGGAAGGGCATAATCCGTTTCCGCAAGCGGGGTAAGTTAGGCCCTCATTATATTGGACCGTTTAAAATATTGGCTCGAGTTGGAAGGGTTGCATATCGATTAGAACTACCATCTACACTAGACGGGATCCACAATACCTTCCACATATCGCAGTTGAGGAAGTGTCTTGCGGATGAAACAGCATTAGTGCCTCTCGATGACATCGAGTTGGACGAGGGGTTAAATTATGTCGAAAGACCAATAGCCATTAAAGACGTTAAGGTGAAGAATCTTCACAACAAAGCCATTAGACAAGTGTTGGTTCAATGGCAACACCGAAAGGGGTCGGAACTTACATGGGAAGCGGAAGATGAAATGAGGAAGCACTACCCTTTCCTCTTCTGTATGTAAACGTTTAAATTGTTATGTGTCCAGGTTTCGGGGACGAAACCTCAATTAAGGGGGGTAGACGTGTAACACCCCAAAAATATTTAGTATTATAATAAGTGAAAATATAAACAAAGAATTTAACCTATTTAATGAAATATGGCCAAATGGTAGTTAGTTTATGGGAAAGCCTAAATTAAACACTCTTTCAAAGTGGGAGGGTTTAATGTGTAAATAGTAAACTAAAAGGTTTTTACTAATAAACAAAAATTGAAAAACACCCACATTTAGGTACTGGGTTTCGACCAGAGCAGGGGGAAGAACAAGCAAACCCTTGTTTGCAAAATTTCAGCAATATACTTGCAATCTCAAGGAAAATCTAATGCATGAGCCCCTATTTTCGAGTATCTAAACCTAATTAGTGAAGTGGTAAGTTTTATTTTCTGAAATTATGATTTGAAGGATGAGGGTCTCAACCCAATCTCGAATTCTTGTGTCTAAATGTGAAAAATCTGAGTTAGGATTACATTCTAGAACAAGATTCAGGTTTGATTTTAGGTTATTTGAAAGATTCTAGTAAAACCCCACTTTATGAAATTGAGATGAGAATTAGGATGATTATGTAGTGTCATGCATGTGAATCATTGATAAATAATTATGTTAATGCTGTATAAACACTAGATGAATTGATATAGAATGAGGTTTGCTTGATTATTGTTGAATAATTAAAAGAACTAGCTTAAATACATGTTTTAGTTAGTTGGGTAAATGTCCCAAAAATGAGAAACCTGCCAAGTGTTTGATGGAATGCTTAAAAGAATAATATGCGTGATTTGGAAGAAGAATAAATGAAATTTAGTTGGACTAAATAAGTGAATGAACGTGTTGTTATAGGTGTGAAAGAAGAAGGTTCCAACGCTAGGAAGTCGGAAAACTCACAAGATCGAGGTACGCTAGTGTACACCATATTTCTATTCTTATTTATGATGTTGTTATATGTATAATAATCCCAATCGTATTGTGTCATTAAGTTGAAGTTGTAAGAATTGAAATCTATGTTCGTTTGAAAGTAAAAGTAAGATCCGTCATAAACGGATTATGAGAAATGAATAAGTTACGAAAGATAATGCATCATATCCGGTTCTTTTTTTAGTCGAATCGGGTATGGAAGGTTAAGTATGTAACGAATGAAAGTTTACTCGATCTGTCTTCTCGGATTGGAATGTAATTGTAAGAATGTAATTCGTCATGAACAAATCGAATGAAAGATATGTTAAAGATAAAAGTGTCCATATTAGCAGGTATTTTATGAAAGTTATGTTCAATCTCTATTATGAGGCAAGTAAGTAATGAACCGTTCAACGGTTAGAAATGTAAAGGAACGATGCAAAACCATGATAGAGACGAATCGGTGTATTAAATTAATTGTGTTAGTAACGAAATACTAACTTATTTGTTTATGTTGAATGTAGGTAAATCCTCATCTTAGGCGACTTGGCAAGTTGGAGTGAACACACGCACATGCTATGACCTTCAAGCGCTTCCGCTATTTTGTAGCAGTATTATGGGTCAAAATACTTGTTGTGTTTAACCTTGTTAGTAGCTATACTTTTCAAACTTGATGTTATGTTTTTGGTCGCGTCTGTCAAACGGGTTGTAGTTTTCTTTTATATAAGTGATGGTTAAAACAGGGATACACTCGTCGTATGGACGGGTCATGCCCAAATTTTGTTAAAATTGCGCATCAATGTTATTAATATTTTACCTTTAAATTGTGAAAAGTTTGGACATTTTTAAAAGTTTATGTTTCTTGTGTAATTTGGATGTCATTCCTACTAAACGCGAATGCGGGCCTTACATGTACTCCATCTAATACAGAAAGTAAGTATAGAAGCACGGGTTTTTCTCCATCATGGGCCGAACCTCCTGCACCATCGTCGTCACCTCAAATTTCATCAAGTCAATGGGCGTTTGTTTCAAATCAAAATCAAAGTATTCAAAGTATACTTTTAAGCGAAAATGAAATCGGAAGCAATAATCGTCCACCGAAGCTAATGCACATGAATGAATAAAGATTTATGATTTAGAAAAGAAGGATTTTTCTATTCTAACTCAGGCGTTAAACAAAGACATCTATCATCAGTTTGTAAGCTTCAAGACAACAAAGCATTTATGGGACGCATTGAAGACGAGAGGTGAAGGAAACGAAGCGTCACGCAAATTACGACATGATTTACTCAAGAAAGAGTTTGATGGTTTCACATGTATGGAAAGAGAATCTTCGAGAGATTTGACAAGTCGATTTTATCACTTGTTGACTGAATTCAGTAATTTTGGGGTAGTAACAACTCCAGCAGAGGTTGTCACAAAGTTGACCGATGCGCTGCCATTTCAATGGAAGGGTTTCTTGGAAATTTCGAAGTACAATGGCACATTGGCTACAACCACAATCAATGATTTCGTTCAGATGTTGGAGAATAAAGATCAGGAAGAAACTCTAAAGGCGAAAAGGGTTCCAGTACAACAAAATCCTGATATGTATTATGGAGCTTCTAGCACTTCTGCAAGACCTGCTCCACATGCTCCACTCCAAACGGCGTTTGTCACAAGCACAGATTTGTATGGAAATCCGATATAAGTTCCTGTTAAGCCAGCTCCAACCACAGACTTGTATGGAAATCCACTACAACCAGCTCCACAACAGCCAAGCCAACGATCTATCGTAGCAACTGATATGTTCGGAAATCCATTACCTGTTCGATCTACCGGAGCAACAGATCTGTATGGAAATCCACTTCCAGCTTCCTCAAGACCAACGGTTGTTCTACCAACCACAGATTTGTACGGCAATCCACTACCTGTGCAACAGCAAGCCTGTTATGGTAGCACGTCATCAGTCGGTCAGCCATCAAATACAGTACGGCTAGACACTTCAAACTTTTCAAAAGTGAGTGTTGAAGTAGCTAAGGATCATATGGAGATATTAAACACTCTGGTTAGCGCGTATTGTGGGTTGATAGCAGGTCAGATAGGGAACATCAATCTGACTCAAGAAGATTATCAGCAGATAGATAAAGAGGAGATGGATATGATGGACATCAAGTGGGCTTTCGCTAGTGCTGTTAGGAGGGCTAAGGACTTCATGGAAAGAATTGGTAGAACCAGCTTGGAAAGCAAGAAAGACACCAAGTATGGGTTCGATAAGCAGTCTGTTAAGTGCTTTAACAGTGGTGAACGTGGTCATTTCAAGCGTAAATGCACAAAGCCAGCTCAGCATGGGAACCAGAATTCTTTCAGAGGTCAAGGCAACCAGGCGAATCAGAATCAAGCCAGGAATGATGATCGCACCTTGGTCCCTGCAAACAATCAAGCAGGACCATCGAACACCAATCAAGCTCTTGTGGTGCAAATAGATGAAGGTTGCGACTGGTCAATGCAATTAGGCATTGGTGATCAGGGAGGAGCAGCTTGTTTTGCTAAAACTGCTAAGGATTTGAATCACGCCAGTGGTGGAGAATCTTCCGCCAGTGGTGGTGAATCTTCAGATGAAGAGAGTTCTGGTTATTCAAGGAGTTCAGATGAGGAAACCTCAACGTCAGGCGATGACCATTTATCTAGTGGGAGAATCGATGCAGATATCTATGAATTGTTAGGAGAAGCTGCAGTAAGGAATGATAGAAGATCTATTCTGCTGGATCAAGCTGCTTATTCTTCTTCTCTTCATTCAGCCTTTATGGCTAATGGCGGCAGTTCATCAAGCCAGGTATGTGTTGATGAACCAACTGTCGCTAATTGTGATAATTGTGCTAGTTTAAGTGATAAGTGTGCTGATTTAGATGCTAATATGTCTGAGTTGCAAAGCAAACATGATGCTTTAAATGCTGAATTGTCTGACTTGCAAAACAAACATGTTTCTTTAAATGCTAAGATGTCTGATTTGCAAAGCAAACATGAGGCTTTGCAAACCAAGTATGATGTGACATTTATCCACAACCAAAAGTTGATCGTGGATCTTGCCAAATGCACAGAAGCCAACATGTTTTATACAAACCATGAAAACGAGTTTAAAACAATGATTGAAAATTTAAGAGAAAACAAATCCGAGCTAACGAAAATGGTTTCAAGAAAACAAACAACCATTAACTGTTACATCAATAGGCTGAGATAATGGAAAAAGAGATGGCTTGTGTAAAATCTGAAAGTGAGGCGATCAATCTTAAGCTAAATAGTTATCTGAACTCTAGCTATGTGTTGGATCACATCATTGATGTTCAGAAGGAGAAAACGGATGTCACGTGCATTGGATATAAAAAATGTCCACCTCCTGTGAAACACAATTATGATGCCATGCCTGATGAAGAAGATAGAACTTACTTTGAGCCATCTGTTTCTTTAAACATTGAGGAGTTTACTACGGGACTTGGATACAAACCGAAAGTATCATCAGATTCGGATGTGTCAGCAGATACATTTGTAACTGCTGAACAGAATCAGGATGCTCAGGTCATTATTAAGGATGCAGATTCTTCAGATGATGAATCTAATGATACTGACTCAGCACAGTCAGATGCGGTAATTAAAGAAGAGGACATACCTCTCGAGAATCATATTCTATGTGATCCTCCCGCAAAACCTGCTACGACTGTTCTGACCGAGTCCACGTCCACTTCCTCACAAGAGTCTGAGAGTGTGAATTTGCTATTCACTCTTGTTGGTGATGATAAAATCTATTTTGACAACGATTTTCCTATTAAGAATGTTAATCAATCTTTAATTAGTAAAATTTTTGAAGATTCAACAACTAAGTTCTTGGGAAAGACAGGATTACATGTTGTGGTAACACAGTGTCCTCCGATTCCAAGAGCTGAAATTCGCAAACAAAAAGGCAATCAAAGATTACTAACTGAGAAAGTTCAGCAAAATCGCACCAAACCAAAAGGTAAATCACCGACTCAAGGTCAAAAGAAACAGACCCAGAAAAAGGACAAGAAGGTGAACTTTGTGAAATCAAGGGGAACGGATAAAATTGTCACATTTGAAAACAAATCTAACTTAGATTTTGTTAATCAAGCGAAAATTTTGAAAAGAAATGAACAAAACAGTTCTAAACCATGTACCTCGAGATCACAAAGTTCATCATCAAGCCAATCACATGATACTTCGGGGTTTGTAGAACGAAGATCATGTTTTTCATGTGGCACATTTGGACATATTATTCGCAATTGTCCATATCTTCAAAAACAAAAAGCCAAAGTTGATGATCCCCATGACCGAAATGACCGAAAGCATTCTGTCTCATCAAAACCAGATCCCCGTCTTGTAAAAGAAAGGGAAAAGAAACAGAAACGCCAACTGGTCAAGAAAATTGAAAAGGCGATTAAAACCGACGTGGTTAACAAAACATATGTTTCTGTCAAACCAGACAATTCAAAAACTTCAGACAATCATGAAGTTAAGATTTTAAAGAATAAAACTGGTAAAACAAAACAGACCTGGAAACCAAAAACGGTTACTGAATCAGGGGGAACATCACAATTTCCACAACATCGAGAAGTTCAAGTAACTTACGTTGATGAAAATGGAAGACCCAAGACCACAAAGGCTTGGGTCCCCATCTCCAACTAATCATGTGAGTACATATGCAGGGTGTTCCAGGAGGAACTTTCAGCAGTCATTGGAATGTTGATAGTGGGGCACCCAGGCACATGACAGGCGATATGAAACTTCTCTACGACGTCAAATGTATTAGAGGAGGTTATGTTGCTTTTGCTGGAGATAAGGGTGGTTATATAACAGGAGAAGGAATGGTATCCAACGGGGTTGTAAGTTTTGACAAGATCAACTTTCAGCTTGATCACAATCTTCTCAGCGTTTCACAAATCTGTGATAAACAGTTTTCAGTACACTTTGATGCAAATGGATGTTATGTGCTGAAACCCAGCTTCAAGATTCCAAAAGAATGGATTCTCTTATCAGCTCCAAGGATAAATGATTTGTATGTCCTTGATATGAGCCAAGCAATAACAATGACTGCAGAAGCAACTTATTTTATTACCAAAGCCACAGAAAAAGACTCTATCTCTTGGCACAGACGTATGGGTCACATTCACTTACGAAAAATGAATCATTTGGTGTCGAATGAATTAGTAAATGGTGTTCTTCTTTAAAATTTCTATCTTCAAGACGTCTGTGTTTCATGCCAAAAAGGAAAGCAAACCAAGAAGCGACATCCGACAAAGAAGATCAACACGGTGGCAGTTCCTCTTGAACGTTTGCACATGGATTTGTTCGGTCCTGTCAAGCACAAAAGCATCAGGAATGATCAATACTACCGAGTGATAACTGATGATT
This sequence comes from Helianthus tuberosus, assembly GCA_030545235.1. Classification (NCBI taxonomy): domain Eukaryota; kingdom Viridiplantae; phylum Streptophyta; class Magnoliopsida; order Asterales; family Asteraceae; genus Helianthus; species Helianthus tuberosus. Next base: position 219,524,049 of record CM060411.1, read on the forward strand.
ATTCAAGATTTTCTTGGGTGGCGTTTATGGCTCACAAGAGTGAAACTTTCGGTATTATCAAAAACTTGATCATTCAGATTGAGAATTTGTATAAGTTGAAGGTTAGACGGATACGCAGCGACAATGGTACAGAATTTAAAAATCATGCTATGGCGGAGTTTTGTACTTCAAAGGGTATTCTTCACATATTTAGTGCGGCTTATACTCCTCAACAGAACGGTGGCGCTGAACGTAAAAACTGTACATTGATCGAGACTGCTAGGACTATGTTGGTAGAGTCGCAGTTGCCCATTCCATTCTGGAGTGAAGCTGTGGCCTCCGCATGTTACACGATAAATCGAGTCCTTACAGTCAAAAGACACAACAAGACCTGCTTTGAGCTTCTTCACAAACGGAAACCAGATTTGTCATATCTGAGTTCAACACTTTTGCTTACTGTTAAAGTATAAAAATTTACTTAAAACATCAGTAGGTATTAAGTCTTATATGTCAAAAATAGTTTTAACCCATACTATGCGTTTTAAATGCGTAAAAAGCCGGTTTTAAATGATTTTCGGGTTATATTAGGAATGCTGAGATTTTTATCAGCCCAGAAAGCTTAAAATATTTTATTTATCATATAAAATCAGTAGCAAAATATTTGGTATCAAAATGTTATCTAAAACTCATTTTATTAGTAAAAAGGGTATAATCGACAATTTCCGAATCAAAGCAATGACCCCATGTTATGATCAGTTTAAAAATAAATAAAAATCTTTAAAAATCCCAAAATATTATATTACATCAGTGGGTAAAAGGTTTGGTGTCAAAAGTTGGGTTTAGATACGCTTTATACTAATAATGCCGTTTAATTAATAAAAAGTTTTCTAATTACGATATTGAGCATAACTCCTAATTTAGACCTCAAACTGATGTCAAAATTTTAGGACATATTTATAAATCAGTAATAAAAGTTTTTGTTCTCTCACATTTTCAAAAATCTCATTTTAGGGTCAAAAGGGCATAATGGTCAACATTTAAGCATATAACGGAAACATGCAAATGAATCGGATAATTAAGGAACCAAGTTGTATAACCTCAGTAGGCTATACTAACCTATAACCTGGTCCTAAGGATCTCTAAGGCATGACTAAACTAAACTAAATCGGGTCAGAACTGAAAGTCAAAGCAAAAGTCTACTTTTGCGACTTTCGGTTCCGAACCGAGCCTAAACTCAAAATTGTCGGATTGAACATGCTTAGACATGTTCTTACATTAATTACCAAGTTATATAAGTGTTAAAACATGTTTCATAGCTTCTACATTGCTAATTATGAGTTTATTTCCAAAATAGCTTTCTATTGACTTTTTATAATTAAGTTTGACCTGACAATTGACCTAGTTAGAGTAGAAATCAGAGGGTGCCCTTTTAAGGGTTTATTACCCACATAATTACCAACTCATAGCCACTTTCAATTTCGAAAAATGACTGGACCATTAGTGATTAATCACTAAGTCAAAGCTTAATTACGACGGCTTTGGCTTTTGGTCATTAGACTAATAAAACATGAACTAGGAAGGCTAAGAACACTCACAATGGTCCTTAGCACGAATTAGGAGCTGATGGAAGCTTGCTTGAAGTCCAGAGAGCTCCAGAGAGTGAGTTTGAAATAATTTTGGTGAAGTGCAAATGAACTAGCAATCAACAATCCCTTATATAGGACACTAAAACTCACAAGATCATTACACACAAGCCTACAAGTGATCTCTGATGAATTCCAGGTGTCCCTATACTGTAAAAAGCAGTTGCAAAGCCCCTGGTATCGACATACAAGCTTACTAAGGCGGTGGAACAGCTTTAACCTGCAGCTGTCCATTTTTTACTGCCAGCGACAAGACTTACGGACCGTATGCAAAAACCCTTACGGTCCGCATCCATCTCTTACGGACCGTAAGTCCAGACTGATGCGGTCCGTAACCAACCCTGAACTGCATCGCCTAGTTACAGTCCTTGCGGACCGTAAGCTAAAGCTCATACGGTCCGCATCCGATGACTAGAAGACAAAAATTTGAAAACTTTTAGATTTTGACCATGCAATCTTTATAACTTCGAACCTAATGTATTTTTCCAGCAGAGGGGACCATATAATCAGACGTTGCATGCCCTTGCATGTGATGCCATGCACTTACATGTTCTTGGACTTTATTGAAGAAGGTTTTTGAATGGAAATTCTCGTAAAAACATATAGGATCCATTTCTTATGCAATTTGAATTATGTACCACCAGAAATAACCGGATTTGAATCTATATCAGATGTTTATAAAAACATATTAAGGTTTGGAATTAATAAAAAGGTCACTCAGAGGTAATAATTAACATGTTGACACTTTTAATCCGACCATATATCTTCCAACTTGATCCGGGTTTATAACACGTTTACCTTCCATGACATGTGTCTCTATAATATTGGTCGTGATTTTAAGAGGTGTTACATGATGATACCCCGACCTCAGATCAATTTTTGAGAAGAAACTTGCCCCTGCAGTTGATCGAACAGATCGTCGATCCTGGGCAACGAATAGCGATTCTTGATTGTTACTTTGTTTAGCTCGAGATAATCAATGCATAAACGCATTGAACCATACTTCTTCTTTACAAATAAAATGGGCGTTCCCCAAGGTGATGAGCTTAGTTGTATAAAGCCCTTCTCCAGTAATTCATCTAACTGAGTTCTTAATTCCTTCATTTCAGTTGGTGCCAAATGATAAGGAGCTGGGGCGAATGGTGCTGCTCCAGGTATAATATCAATTCTGAACTCTACTTGCCTCTCAGGAGGCAAACCAGGTAATTCTTCAGGAAAGACGTCTGGGTATTCTGAAATAACAGGAGTATCTTCTATTTTGGGCTTCGGCACATCTATAGTCACTTGTGCCATGTAAATGACACAGACGTTTTTCAGACATTTGGATGCCTTAAGCATAGATACTTGATCAGGCAATCCATGGTGCGTATCTCCTTGAATAGTGATTGATTCTCCAGAAGGGGTTTTGATGATAACTTGTTTCTTATCACAGGCAATTTGGGCTTGATTAAAGGATAGCCAATCCATGCCTATACCTATATCAAATCCTGCCAGTTTCATTGGCAACAAGGACAACGGAAAAGAATGGTTCCTAATGGATATAAAACATCCATCTAGAATTGTTGAAGCAATTTCTAAGGTACCATCGGCCAATTCTACCTCATATTTTATGTCTAGAGTTTTAATAGGCAGATTCAACAATTTACTAAATTTAACGTCTACAAAAGGACTTAACTGCACCCGAATCAAATAGAAATCTAGCATAAATATCATTGATGAGGAAAGTACCTGTTATAACGTTTTCATCCTGCACTGCTTCCCTAGCATTCATTTGGAATATTCGGGCATTTTTCTTGTTAGCCTTTTCAGGCTTCTTTGCGTTTTTCGGGCAGTTGGTTTTGATGTGCCCCTTCTCATTGCAACCATAACAGGTTGCATTCTTTAGGTCTTTACATTCCAAAGTTTTATGACCCTTCTTTTTGCATATTCCACAGGGTTTAGCCTGTGGGTCAAATCTGTATTTCCCAAAGTGGTGTTTCTTGCAGATCTTGCACAAGGGCTTTTCACCCGCCTGATTGGAGCTTTTCTTAAACTCGGAATTACCCTTCTTCTTCTTATCGAAACGTTGTGAGTTATCGTCCTCTCTTTTTCTCTTCCCATCATCTGTAGCCTTTACAGAGTTATTCCTGACAATATCCAAGGTCAAAGACAGCGACAGATCTACTGCTGACCAGTAGGTTGTAGGCTTTGAAGCCTTCACATGACCCTTCACCTCGGGAGCCAATCCACCAATAAAGCGTGCAATACGCTTTGGCTCTGGTGTAACCAAATAAGGTACCAGTTGAGACATGGAGTAGAAGCTAGTAACATAAGCTCATCAATCTAAGTTTTTCATAACCAAGGTTAGGAAATCAACTTCAACTTTTTCTACTTCATGTTGTGGGTAAAAAGTTTCTCTTATCAGATCAACAAATTTATCCCATGACAGATTATAAAGTGGAATTTTCCCCGAGGCCTGTATCAGTGCCTTCCACCAAACCAAGGCATCACTCTTAAAAGACTGAGAAACAAACTTTACAACATCCTGCTCAGCACACCCACTAATGTCGACAACTGTCTCCATCTCGTCTAGCCATTTCATACAATAAATGGCACCTTTTTCACCAGTGAAGTCTCTTGGTTTACAAGAGACAAAGTACTTATAAGAGCAAGCCTTGGAACGTGGCTCCTGGTCAAACACTATCTTTTTGGATGGTTGACTTTTCTGATTTGACGAATGTTGAGAGTTATCCTTCTTAGATGTATGCGTTTGGAAGGGGGCTTAGAATGAGCCACTGATTGGGTCTTGGTGCGAGTAGCACTCGACTCTCTGAATACTCTGCCAACAGCTTTAGTTACAACATTGTCTATCAAAGCTTGCAGATCAGCACCCGTTATGTTTAATCTTGTGTTATAATTCCTCTCACTAGGATGACTATTAGCTTCTTCTGAGTCAGCCATGGTGAAGCTTGAATGCTATAAAACAATTGACAACAACTTATTCAGCGGCCTTATATTGATTCACCATATTCGTGATTCGTTAACCATGGTAAAAATAGACCACGTTGGTTAATTGATTAATCAGTTTCGAAGTATATTTAATTAAACTTTTTATTATAGTTATCTCTTGGTTATAAAACCATTAAGAACATCAGGGTGGCACAAAAGGCCTTGTCACAAGGACAGTTTTATATTATAGGCCATGATCTCGTAGGACTAAGGCATTTAAGGATTTGAACATGGTTCTTCACCTTTCTTGATAGAGAGTCATAGACTACTACTATCATTGTTATGTAGTTAGAATAGTTTGGCCCGAAGGCTAAACATTGGCATCACTTAGTGGATGCTTTGATATGATCATCTCACTTGATGATATCAGCCATGATTTAATAGATCATTTGGCTAAACTAGGCAATCTGGATGAATCCGGGTATTAGGATGACTAGTGTGATTTTCTCGAACCACATTTGTTAGGAGTGCTAACATGTTCTTAGATGTTAACTAGGATTTATTATCTTAAGAGGGTTTTACCATCACAGCCATGTCTATATTGACATATGGGCTAGGTTATACCATTAAGACGGTCTTTTGAGATTTATTGGCAGATCAATTATAAATTGAAATGATGGTTCGATTGATGATATAATGTGTATATATAATAATGATTATAATCTAAAAAGAAATTTCTCATAAATAATATTACGAATTACATAAACTGCCCTAACGGGTCTTTAAATAAATAAACTTGTCCACGTAGGGACTAAATAAGAAACAGGTCCACACAGGGACTAATTCTTAAAAGAAATGTCCACGCAGGGACTTAATTGAAATAAAAATTACAAAACAAAAGTAAGGGTCTTTAATGATCTTTCTTCTTTTTCCCTTTGATGAAGTTTGCCAAACCCTTAAGAAACTTGTGGTGCTTTCTATCCCTTTCTTCTACCCTTTGTTCCACTTCTTCTAACTTTTGCAAAATTTCTTGTGGTTGCGGTTGTTTAAGTGGAGGTTGAGGTTGATGCTGTTGTTGAGGTTGTGGTGGTGGAGGTTATTGATACCCATAAGCAGGGTACCCAGTTGGGTACGTGGGTGGAAAATGTGAGGGGTAGAGAGCGTTAAAATTTGCTGCCTCAACATATGGGTCAACGGCAGGTGCATGATAGTTATAACCCGTGTAGGCTTGTGGCTCATACGGGTTGTACTCAGTTGTATCTGGGTAAGCAGGGATTGGGTTTTCAAAACCCAGGGGAGATGGTGGTGGTGCAAAGGTGACCGGTTCCGTGTCGACTTCTGACACAGCGTTTGAAGGCCCACCCATTTGTGGATCTTCAAAAATGGGAGGGTAGTTGCTGGAAGATTGTGGGGTGCTAAAACGGAAACCTCCTCACATGGACATCCGTGCGCTTCTCCTTCGCCTCGATGGTTCAGGTCGCGGAGGTTGTTCTAGTGCTGGTGGTGGCGGTGGCATGACCGCTTGAAAGTGCGGGTCCTCAGAGGGAGTCCGCTGTGGTGGTGGTGGTGGTGAGTCGTGGTGAGGGGGAGTGAACTCCCACTTGTAGGTGCTCCACCTTTCGGCAAATAAATCGGGGCCTCGGTATGGCAATCCTGCAAAAGAAGAACCGCTGGAGATATCTATGGGATGCGTAGGCGTCCCAGAAGGTGGCATGACTGGATCTGGATCATCGTCCACATCCATATCCTGATATTCAGGAAAGTGATATTCGGGCCCCAACGGGTTATGGCCCGCTGGTTCATTAATGTAGTCATTGGGGTCAAATTGACCCTAAAAATAAGGAGAAGGTTGGTGGAACGAATGGTGGGAACCAGAACGTTGCAAAAATGGTGCGAGTGCACTGACTGTTGTGAGTGGTGGGAGCCTTGGGGCTCATCAGGCTGCTGCGGACCAAAAGAATGGTGATAAGAGGGAGAGGTGCTAAGCGAGATGGAACATCTCGCGTGTTCTAGAGAGTGTCTCCAGTCACTATATGGGTCTGAGCTGAATGATGCAGAGGGAGTTCGCCTATGTGAAGGCCCGCTTCGTGGTCATGCCTCCCTCTCATTGGTGCTTTGCCTCGTCCTCCTCTTCCTCGAATTCTTGGTGGCATGTTTAATATGTAGTCCTGCCAAAAACAAGGAAACAAGAAAAATATATAAACCAAATAACATTAAGAGTAATCCTAAGTCATTTGCCTAGACTCGGAAGTCAAGGAATGTTCTACTGTGTCATTGAGATTAAACACAAAAGGCTAGTGTTTAATTCACTCAAGTTGGCTCTGATACCAACCTGTCACACCCAGATATTTCCATGTATTTCCGGTGGGCCCAGTGGGGAGTATCGTGAAGTAGTTGATATCATCATAGACAAATATACATAGTTTATAGCACAGGGGAAGTCTTGGTAGAAATTACTATTACAAACCGAAAGTGTAAAGTACGAATAAAATAATATACAGACGGTTGTAAGAAAGGGTCTACAGGCGGATCTAAATATAATACAAAACATGTTCAACAAACTTAAGGCATTAAGAACTTGCAAGATTCTCTATTCAACGCCCAGAAGCTCCCAGCCCAATACGTGTAATACCTGTCACTTAGCCTTTTGAAAATACGTCAGTTTTCACTGGTAAATACAATTAACCGACTCTTTTGAAAAGTGTTTATAAAATTGGTTTGGATGCACAAGTCATAAAATCTTTTATAACTTGGGAAAATTATATAAAAATGATCTTGTATCAGAATTACATGTTTGTCGTACGTTCACGGCCCGGGATAGAAGCCGAGACATGATTAATAGACACACCACTAATATAAACCCACAAGGAGTTATCCCCAACAAGTGGGTATATCTTTTTACATACGGAACTGTCAGGTGTATGCCTACACCCCCGTGCTTAAGTCGTGGCTATTTACAAATGAAATGAGCCGAGGATATCCAGGACACGGTCGTATTAACCCCCAAATGTTTATGTTATCAAACAAAACAGATTAAAATGGGTTATGTAATTAATTAACCACTATTCGATTAAATGATTCCATACCAGACCAAGTGGTAATATACTTTACCATATCCCAAGCCCGTATAAGGGAAAATAAGTTAAAAAATATTTACCTGAGCTTTTAAATGCAAGATTTATCTACTAAGCCGTATAATGTACTCAAACTAGTGCAAGTAGCTTTTACCGGGGATTCTAATCTGGAATGAAGGTTTTATTAACCTATGAGATTACTAACGGGTCTTATTTAAGTTGTAAACTTAAACCGGTTAGTTTAAAGAAGGATTTACGGTATAAAACGCTGGATTAAGCGATGACCAGATTGGAATGTGATTTAGACCCAACAAGTATGGAGACTTGTATAATATGGGTAAACTAAATACATTCTGGATTTTGAAGTTGAAATGATAAGGTTTAACCCGTTTCGGCTAATTTATTCAAACTAGTTACATAACCCGCACCGAACGCGTATAGGCATAGCGGGTAACCGGATGAGCCATGTACAAGTTCCATAAGTTATTATGCTTAATATATGTTATAATATCAGTAGGATATCATTAATTATGCCCAAAAAGATTTTAAAACCGAATTAAGCCTTATAAGGGCATTTTGGTCATTTTATGATTTATAAAAGGGATTTACATGCAAACTGAGGTTCTGGTCATAAACCTTTTGTAAAAATATTTTATTTATGTTATATTAATAGTAGGTTCTGGTCAAAATAATTTATTTATTATATCATATCAGTAACAAAGAGTTTTTGCATGATAATCTTGTTTAAATCTCAATTTATGCGTGAAAAGGGTGTCATTGTCATTTACTAATTTAATCTAAAACTTATGCATAAAATCAGTAAGTAATCTGACTTAGAATCTCAATTAGTCCTAAATATGATATCATATCAGTAGGTAATGAGTTTTGATGTTAAAATCATGGTTAAACTCCATTTTGCATGTATAAGGGTATTTTAGTCCTTTATAAAGCATATTTTGCAATTTATTATGTAAGTTCAATCTATGACCATAATATAATTGCCAAAATATGTTAAATAAATTTACTAAACAGAATGTAATTTATTTGCATGTTTGTTTTTATTAAAAATCTCATTTTTGAGCAAAAGGGAATATTAGTCAACATTAAGCATAAATACGGAATCAAGTAAATAAACTCAGATTACTAAAGGACCATGTAATATAACCTCAGAGGGTTATACTACTATATAATATGGTCACAAAAGAATCTTAATGCATAAAGAAACTAAACTAATTTGGGTCAGAACTGAAAGTCAAAGAAAAAGTCAACTTTTGCGACTTTCGGTTGCGAACCGAGCCTAAACTCAGAATTGTCGGGTTGAACATGCTTAGACATGTTCTAATAATATTTACCAAGTTATTAAAGTGATAAAACATATTTTATAACCTCTACATTATCATATTTGATTTTATTTAAAAACAGACTCGTTTGACTTTTTATATTAATTACTTTGACCCGACAATTAACTAAGTAAACGTGGTAATTAGGTGGTGTCCTTTTGAGGGATTAACACCTACTTAATTGCGATCACGTAGCCACATTCGTCTCGAACAATGGCTGGACTGTTTAGGTCTAAACCGATAGTCAAAGCGTTTTTACGACAACTTTGACTTTCGGCTTTAAAACACATAAGAACCAAATTAAGGAGGCTATGGACACTTACTAGCACGAATCTTTGAACTGAGGAGGGCTTCCTTCTTGACCAGGAATCCCAGAGAACAAAGCTTAGAGAGTAGAAGTGATAATTTGAATTTGTGCAAGTTGAAATGGAAGCCAATGGAGCTATTTATAGAGCAAGGGGAGCTCCTATGTTGCAACCAGATGTTGTTAGAGCTCAACAAGAGTCCAAAAACAGACAACAACCCCTTGTTTCGAATTAAGAGGGCAGAAGGTGACAAACCTGCAGTTATCCATTTTTCTACGCAGTTACAGTGCTTACGGACTGTAAGCCTGAGCCCTTACGGTCCGTAACCACTTTTAATTTATATCGCCCAGATACAGTCCCTTACGGACCGTAAGCTTTAACCTTTGCGGTCCGTAAGCCAGCGATCAGAAGACTAAAATTTTCAAACTTTATATATTTGGCTCCCATTGTTTATTTCAATTATCAATTATTTCTGAGTGCTTGTTTTACCAAAATCAAATCCCGGTTTAGACAAAAGGTCACTCAGAGGCGTAAATTAGCATGTTGACACTTTTAGTCCTTCAAGTCCAAATTTTATCACCCGTCTTGGGTTTACGACACGTGTCATCATTTTATTAGGTATGATTTTGCGAGGTGTTACATGATGCAATCCAACGATTCGAGCGCAGTCCCAACAGGATCCACTGTCCAGTGTCAGGAAGAGGAGGGGTACTCCTGAAAGAATAGTGAAATCAGATCTATTTGTTTGTTTTTCAGTGAGAAATGCAATAACAAGAAAATGTTTCAACGACACCTTTTATTTACAATAATAAGTCAAGAGGCAGTGTTTTATCTTGACTTATTACTAATGTTTATTTCACGTCTCAATGCAGCAGCTCTTCTTCAAGTATTTGCTCATCCTTGTCATATTTTTTGAAGCAATGAATTAGAAGAAACTTAACACTAAATATCCTAGCAAACTAATCCAGTGCATTTTATTGCTAATGAAGCTATATGGTTTATCAAGTTTTAGGATGAATTTCTAAAAACCACCCGTGTTTGGTACAATATCTATATTTTCTATTAAAATGTGTTATTAATGGTTTTCTAAAAACCACTTGTGTTTGCACACGGGTCTTACTACTAGTACTATATAATAAAAGAAACCATTTTGTTGACACTTGTCATCATATTAGGCTATGTCTCATGGATAATTATTATTTAGTTTAATCTTTTCTAATTAATTATAAATAACCCTCCTACTAAATATTATTTAGTTTAATCTCTTATGGATAATTATTATTTAGTTTAATTTATTATAATTAATTATAGATAACTCTCCTACTAAATATTATTTAGTTTAATATCTTCTATTTAACTATTGATAATTATTATTTAGTTTAAGTTAATATATACTTCTCATTATAATATTATTTATTTGATTTTCTATATCATATTATATTCATTGTTTATATTACCTTAAGTGTTATATAACAGGTACAATTTTTAGTTTCCATTTACCCAACTATTCAATCATATATTTTTTTGCTATCATATATTAGCTAAATAAGAAAAATTAATATTAAATCTTATCCTACTTTAAATATCGAATAAAATACTTCTATTTTTCTAATAAAATATTATCCTTAAATTTAAATTGTTAATTTAAAAGATTTTAAATAGCCAAATTATTTATCATCAAAACCAAACTTTGTGATAATATATTATTTATTTTTATTTTCATTATTAAAAAATTATTATATTGATTTTATTACATAATTTTTAAACAAATTGTATATAACTTTCAATATTACTTTATATATAAAATTAGATTTATTACGGGTTTTTTAATATAATTTATATTTTATCATTCAAATAGCTGCTTATTTGCTTCTTCAATAACATGTTAAACCATTGTATCTTCCTTTCCATAATCAACTCCGTAATCACCATATCTAATGGCATACCGAGTATATCCATTAGTTTTTTTAAATATAATTTTCTTATTATTTGGTATATAAAATAATATTTATTCAACCCGTGTAATACACGAGAGTTTTTAAAGATATAACTTTTTTTATTATTTGGTAAACAATATTACATTTATTCAACCCTTGTAATACATATGGTTTTAAAGATATAACTTTTTTTATTTGGTATATAAAATTACATTTATTTAACCCGTACAATAAATATGGTTAATATTATTTAATATATAAAATTACATTTATTCAAACCATGCAATAGAGGATGTTTTTTAAAGATAGATTGTTTTATTATTTAGTATATAAAAATCATTTATTCACCCGTGTAATACACGGGGTTATAACCTAGTAAGATAATAAATAAGAGGTTGGATGTGAATGCTCTAACACACTCAATAGATCGATTTTTAAATTATATATTAACGTTCATATCACAAGAGTAAAACCTTCACCGTTTGGAGAACATCTTAATACACACTTTGGTATTAGACTGCAGGGAGTAGGGCGTTGGTTGGGGCGGGAGAAGCCAGCCAACGCCAGCTGCTCCACTCTGGGTTAGCGTTGGTTGGAACGGTGCCCCCTTGACGTGGGTATTCTGCCTGGCGTGGAGCGGGGTCAGGGTGACTTGGCTTTCTTTAGTTGGCTGGTTCAATATGGTTGGTTTTTGGTTGGCTACTTTAATTAAAAAAAAATCACATGGCTAGCCACACCAAACTAAGCCACGTTGCACCTCACCCCTCATTTTTCACCATAACCTTGTGGATTCAACCATTGCCAGGTGTCGAGCAATGCCCCCAACCCAAGCTCTTCTACTCCCCGCAGTCTTAAAATACTTTTTTTAGCGGCAAGGAACGATGTGCCAACCACCGTGACATCAGGCGCTGTGACCAAGGTCGACTACTCGACCGCCGCCAGCCCCTTGGCTCTCCTAGATGCGCACAAACCCGACCTCCACCCGCCCGAAGGCACGCCAGTGGAATAATCGGTAAAACCTCGCCTCTCATCCAAGACGAACCGGCACCACCCGTATTCGCCCTTCACCTGGATGCCGCAGAAAATAATGAGGAGAATGAGAGTCGAACCTAGGTCACAAGAAACACCATGTATTTCCCCAACCACTCCACCACTAGCTCATTAACCCACACTATTAAAATACTAGACCGCCATAATTTTTTATACCCTCTAAAGGTCTTGGTCAATGCGCTAAAAGATAAGTAAAGAAGGGCCCATCCGCATTCACATAATTTTATACCGTCTAAAGGTCTTGGTCAATGCTCTAAAAGATGAGTAAAGAAGGGCCCATCCGCATTACGGAATTCCACATGCAGTGATGCACACGCCAGGATGAATGCTATTCTTAGTTTCTTACCGCATTACGGAATTCCACATGCAGTGATGCACACGCCAAGATGAGTAAAGAAGGGCCCAAATATATCTTACGTAGAATATTTGCTCTTATTAAAATATAAATTTATAACACCACTAGTCTTAAGCTACCCGCGTTGCGGGCCAGTGGGCATAAAACGTGCTACCAACATTGAGGAGATGGGGATGTAAAACCATGCTAAGTAGCATCGAACGAAGACCAAAACCGGGTAAAGCGTAAAAAATACGAATTTCCAACACAAAGTGACTTACGTGACGTAAAACGTAGAAGGAGTCGAATTTATAACGATGCATATTAGAAAGTGGAGGGGGTAAAACAAACTTAAAAGACCAAATGTAACCACTAAATACGAATGAAAAAAAAAACCCTGAGGGGCCAAATGTGACTATCAAACACTGTGCTAAATAGCAACGAACGTCGAACAAATTCGAGAAAAACGTAAAACAAAAACTAATAAACAAACTAAAATTATTTAACCTTTGTGACACAAATTATAAAAACTAAAGTTTTGTCATAAAATGAAAAATCACAATGCCAAAAAAGAAAAGAAAAAAAAGAAGACAAAAAATATAATATTCCTCCGTATGTTATTAAAATTAAAATTGAGAGATTTAATAATAATAATAATAATAATAATAAGGATAACAAAATACTTTTTATATATAATATTAAAATTGAAATTAAGAGATTTATAGATAATAATAATAATAATAATAATAATAATAATAATAATAATAATAATAATAAGGATAAGGATAACAAAATATTTTTAAATAAAAATAAAGTATAATTGTGAAGTTGAAGGAGAAATTGTCACGTGACATTAATTGTAGTCTTTTATTAATATTTAGATTAGGTGTGTAGTGGTCTTTTGTCGTCTCAAGGATGCTCGGTGACGTTAAATGGGGCCAAAGTGAGAGGCGCTAAGGCATTAACGGGTGATGAGAATGAGGGAAACATCCTTTTGTTAATTCTTTAGGTAATCACGCATTGTCACATCATCTACATCTTTTTGTTGACCCTTGCACATTTTTAAAGGTGTAGTTAATTAAAGTTTTACTTGCTTATGTGGTAATTTACTCAAATAAGGGGTGGCTAAAAATACCCCTCGTGTACTAAACGCACTTGCCGTGAGAGAGATATTACTTTTTTTTAATGAGAGAGGGCTCAGTAAGTGTATAAGAGGAGTGGATACATTTAGTAGATACTCATTTATGGTTATAATTTACATGTAATATAAGAATTGTAACGAGATGGGTACGGGTTTGTTTGTGTGGCAGGTTATTGATCATATGTAGCGAGGTACATTTTCAATGGTTAATAATACGTCATTATATGTTTATACGAGTGGTAAACATTTTTATTTTTTTAGTTGCAAGAATTTTTGGTTATATACAACTAACATAACCTTATATTTGTTTATTTTAAAGAATTGGTGAAAATGCTACAAATGATGGTTTCTAGCACACGGAGAGTAAACCGATGATTATTTTATCATACGATTTTTTAACTATAGAATTGTAATCATATAACATAATTCGGGTATTTTTATAATGTTGTGAATATAAATAGAAAGGTAAAAAATTCGAAATAATGGATAATGATTATACACATGGAGGGTAATGGCCCACCAAGAGGGAACATGAATGTAAAAATGCATGTGTATCGATTAAAATAATACAAATGAATGTTTATTCTTCTAATAATTATATGTTGGATACTCTATAAATGTCCAACTTTCAACCTAGTTCCAATTTTATAACAATTGATGTAACAAATACACCATTATTCTACAAGTTTTTAATTTTCTTTTTATATCTACTGATATTTTAAATGGTTACAAATTCCAAACAAGAAGATGCAATCACTTTGGCCGTATTTTCAGAAAACTACAAATGCTATGAATGTGATATTATTAGCGCTGTAAACGAACCGAACGTTCAACGAACAGTTCGTGAACCGTTCAGCGGGAAGTTCGTTTATGTTCGTTCGATTAGCTTAACGAATGAACACGAACAAAAAATTTCGTTCGGTTAGCTTAGCGAACGAACACGAACACAAGTCTCGTTCGTTCGACTGCGTTCGTGAACGTTCGGTAATATGTTCGGTTACGTTCGTTCATGTTCGCTTAGCGAAAGAACACGAACACAGGTCTCGTTCATTCGACTGAGTTCATCAACGTTTTTTAATATGTTCGGTTACGTTCGTTCATGTATGTTTGTTTACGTTCGATCGTGTTTATTTTATTAAATTTTAAAAATTAATAAATAAAAACCATTTATCTCAACATATTGAAAACTTGAATCCCTGTTCTTTTTCTAAGTTAGCTAAAATATTGACATTCTAAGACATTTTTTGATATAATTATGTCTAAGTTAGTTAGACTTGATTCATCGTATCCGGTGGAGTAGTAGATTTCTTGTGTTTTGATTTATCATTCAATGGTTGTATTTAACTACTTATATCCATTGTTTAATGATAACAATGTGTTTCTTTTTAATTTCAAGTTAAATGTTCGTTTGTGTTCGTTTTTACTTGCTTGCTTTCGTTTGTGTTTGAGACCAGTGTTAACGAACTGTTCGTGAACAACTGAATTTCCTTAACGAACGAACACGAACATAAAATTATGTTCGATATGCGTTCGTGAACAGTTCGCGAACATGTTAATTTCCTTAACGAACGAACACGAACATGGCCTTGTTCGTGTTCGTTCGGTTCGTTTACAGCCCTAGATATTATTCGATTATGGCGTACTGTTTATTGGCCGTAAAGTCTAAATCGCACCAAATCACTAAAATCTCATCTAACAGAACAACAACTAGGGGGAGAACATGGACGGTTCGCTTGTCGGAAAGTGAATGATGTGTCGTAGCGTAGGGGCTAATTATGTAACTTGGTGTTCTATATAAACAACATTTCTTTGTAACCCTAATTTTTTTCCCTGTACAATACAATTCAAACCCCATTCACTGTGTTTGTTCTCTATACTAGACAACATGGTATCAAAGCAGAGTTTCTGATTCGTGGACACTTTATTCTTCATCTACAATTTATCTCAACCAAGATCAAACCAGGAAAAAAACCCCGAACCAAAAAATCAAACCCCAAAAATCTGATCAACTCTGAAACTCCACTGCCGCCGCCGCTTTAAACCCTACCTTCTCTTCCGTTAAACTCCACTCCGAATCTCTTCCGTCGTTTATGTTCGTTTCCCATTGATTATTTTATTTTCGTTTGAAATAGTCAAAAAGGTGCTTCCATAATAGTGTTTGGAAAATTGATATTGTCGTAAAAAAAGGTGCTTCAATTGTCAACATATGTGTTGTCAACATATGTCTCACTGTTCATCATTGTCTAAACCCTTTTTCAACCTCCAAACCATTCTTCGTTGAAAATAAGAACCTTTTTTCAACCTTTTTTGACTTAAAAAAAAAAGAGAACCTTTTGACTACGAAGTTTTCCCCACGAAGAATCTTTCCCACGAAGTTTTTTTTTATTCTTCGTCAAAACCCCCAACGAACCTTCAACCTTTTTCGCCCACGAACCTTTTTCGATTCTTCATCAAACCTTCTTCGTCAATTCCAAAAAAAAACCACAAAAAAATGGAAATCAATCATGGGAAAAACAGTTCTTGGATATTCGATTCTGGTGCCACTGACACCGTGACATTTGAACCATTGGACATACAGTCAATGTCCAATCCTCAAAAAACTCAAATCCATTCCGTAAACAATGGAATGATGCAAGTAAAAGGAGGAGAGACTATTGAAATTTCACCAACTATGAAATTATCAAACTGTGTCTATGTTCCATCATTATCACACAAACTGCTCTCCATTAGTCATATTACCAAAGAGTTGAATTGCACGGTACTAATGCACCCTACTTTTTGCCTTCTACAGGATATCAGGACGGGTGTGATTATTGGACGTGGTACTGAGCACCAAGGATTATACTATGTGGATGAAGTGGCTCAACAGGGTACTGTGATGTTGGCACATGGAACCGAAAACCGGGAAGCCTGGCTATGGCATAGACGTTTGGGACACCCATCCGTTGGCTATTCGCACCTTTTGTTTCCAAAACTCTTCCCTTCAAATGGGAAAATAGACTGTGAAACCTGCTTTCGTGCTAAAAGCCATCGAAAACCATTCAAACCTAGCAATACGAAAGTTGCTTCACCCTTTTCACTAATCCACTCTGATGTGTGGGGTCCTGCTCCTGTGATGGGGGCAGGGTCTTCGATACTTTATACTATTCGTGGATGATTGCACTCGCATGACATGGGTATATTTTTTTAAAAACAAAGTCGAAGTTTACGAGAAATTTATCACGTTTTATGCTATGATTCAAACTCAATTCCAAATTCAATTCCAAATCCTTCGATCCGACAATGGGGGGGATTTGTCAATACATCCATGAGACAATTCTTTAAAACCAAAGGATTAATTCATCAAACCTCTTGTGCTCATACCCCCGAACAAAATGGTGTTTCCGAACTAAAAACCGTATTATTCTTCAAATGACTCGAGATCTTTTAATTGAATCTCAGGTACCTAAATCTTTCTGGCTGGAGGCAGTTGCAACCTCTGTGTATCTCCAAAATCGACTCCCCACAAAAGCTGTTAAATTTACAATTCCCTTAGATTTTCTATCTAAGGCTGCAAGTATTCCCCATCCTCTTACACTTGAACCTCGAATCTTCGGGTGTACAGCATTTGTTCACATACCCAAAACCAAACGAAACAAGCTTGGCCCATGTGCTGAGAAATGTGTATTTGTCGGCTATGGGATCGATCAAATAGGTTACCAGTGTTATATTCCAAAAACTCATCAAATGTTCACCACAATGAATGTTGACTTTCTTGAAACAAAATACTTTTATAACACCCAACTCAGTGGTCAGGGGGAGAATGAATGTATAGACACTCTGAGTTGGCTAACCCAGTTTCCCTCATCTGAAGAAATAACAACAGAAAACCATCACAGTACTCTGAGTCAGTCACCTTCAAACACAGCCACACAATCTGTGGAGCGCACTGAAGAAAGTCCATCCAACGTGATACCAGAGGTAAGAAATAATGAGATTTCTGAATGTACTACGTCTTATAACTAGGAGATAGCAGGGGAACACACAGAACCGACAACAACCGAACCTACAGAACATGTTGAACCAGATGTTGAATACGTTGAACAGGTTGAACCAGTTGTTGAAGAGGTGGAACCAGTTATTGGAAATGTTGAAACAGGTGCAGCAGAGACAACCGGAAGGTATTCCATCCCTCCAAGAGAAAATAGAGGAGTTCCTCCTAAGAGATACTCTCCAGAAAAAGTGGTTCCAAGGTCTAGGTACTCTGTGGCAAACATTGCCACTGGAAACTTGTCTAAGGAAGCTAAAGCTTTTGCCGCTGCCTTGTGCTCTAAACAAATGCCATCTACAACATAGGAAGCCTTGAAACCTGAAGAATGGAAAAAGGCCATGGAGACCGAAATGGAAGCACTCAAGAAGAACAGCACGTGGGAGAAATGCACCCTTCCACCAGGAAAGAAACCGGTAGGATGTCGGTGGGTTTTTTCAGTCAAACACAGACCCGGTGGCACGATTGAAAGATACAAAGCACGACTGGTTGGAAAGGGTTATACTCAGACTTATGGAATAGACTACTCTGAAACCTTCTCCCCAGTAGCCAAGATCGATACAATCAGAGTCCTTTTTTCTATCACTGCCAATAAAGGTTGGCCTCTTCATCAATTTGAAGTAAAAAATGCCTTCCTTCACAGAGAACTGAACGAGGAGGTCTATATGGACGCTCCACCAAGATTCAATGAGGATTTCAAGGCCGGAGAAACATGTCGGTTGAAGAAATCTCTGTATGGGCTTAAGCAGTCTCTTAAAGCTTGGTTTGGAAGGTTTACCTTTGCTATGAAGAAATATGGCTTTCAAACAAAGTAACTCTGATCATCCCCTATTTTTGAAACGTAGGGGCAGTCTTGTGACCTGCTTAATTATCTACGTTGATGACATGATACTTACGGGAAACGATGAAGAGAAAATGTCAATGTTAAGAGATAAACTTTTTTCAGAATTTGAAATGAAAGATCTGGGAAGATTGAAGTACTTTCTTGGAATTGAAGTTCTAAGATCTAAACAAGGTATTTTTATCTGTCATAAGAAATATATCCTTGATCTGCTAGCCGAAACCGGAATGATTGAGTGCAGACCGGCGGACACCCCAATGGTAGTTAATCACGGCCTACACATGGAAGATGGAGCAGAACTAGCAGATAAGGAGAGATATCAACGAATGGTGGGAAAACTTATATACCTCTCCCACGCTCGTCCAGATATAGCTTATGCAGTAGGAGTGGTGAGTCAGTTTATGCACCAGCCCCAAGCGAGCCACATGGAAGCAATATTAAGAATCATCAGGTATCTAAAGGGAACAACAGGTCATGGTATACTATTTAAATCGAATGGGCACTTAGAAATCCAAGCTTATACAGACGCCGACTGGGCGGGGGATAAAGGAACGAGAAGGTCAACCTCAGGATACTTCACCATGGTCGGAGGAAATCTAGTTACCTAGAGAAGTAAAAAACAAAAGGTAGTCGCCCTATCTGTCACGACCCCCGACCCACCCTGGACGGAATCGGGAGCCGCGAACAGCCAAGTGGTACCGGTGATTATTTTGAAAAATATTGCAGCGGAAATTTCATCAGGACCGTGAGTTAGGAAAAATATCAGAGTTTAGAAAACACCGGATTTTATTTAAATAGATGGGATAAACCCATGTTTTACAAAGGTAGCTTTAATAAGGGATAAACCCAATTACATAAAACAATATTTCTTCATTTTGATTTAATTAATAAAATAAGCCACTTCTTTGATGCCTTTCAGTGCCGTATCCATCTTTTACTCCAATCTACTTTAATTACCTGAAACATGTTTGAAAAAGGTTTTGTCAGCGGGAAATACTGAGTGAATCATTCTTTTTACTAAAACGACTCATTTGTTATAATTTACAGTATTAAGAGAGATTACAATGTTTCTGATATCAAACCAACTACCCACAGTTTTTGTCACTCGACCATCCATCGGTAACCTCATTGTCCAATGGTGTCTGTGACTATGGTCATATCACTCATTGGCTAACTCGTTGTCCAATAGTGACGGTTATCAAGTAATGTATACAAAACCCCACATACCAGCTGTAACTTGGTGATTACATAAACTTAATCACTATAATTATAATCTTTGAAAATAAACATGCTTTTGAAATCAAATTTGATAAATGTCACACCCCGAATTTCCACGTATCACCGGTGGGCCCGGTGGGGAGTATCGTGACGTGGTTGATATCATCATAGTCAAACAACACAATATATAAATGCACAGCGGAAGCAAAAGTTAGATATATTACAAACCGAAATAGTGTAACATCAAAGTATTACAACGGAAGTAAAGGATCCACAGGCGGATCGAAAATAAGAATATAACACTGTTCAACAGACTTTAGGCATCTAAGCTTGCGAGACTCTTTATTGATGCTAGGAGTAGCCAGCCCATTCCGATTAGTACCTGCACTTAGCCTCTTTGGGAAAATACGTCAGTTTACACTGGTAAATACTATCAACCGACTCATTTTGAAAAGGTTTATTAAATAATGGATTTGAATGCACATGGCACAAATAATATTTTATAACTTGGGATAATTATTTGAATATAATACTCGTAAAAGATTTACATGTTCCTTATGCGTTCGGTAGCCGGATCGAGCCGGGTTAAAGATCAATAGACCCACCACATTATGTAAATGAGACACTGACAGGTGTACGCCTACACCTGAGTGCTAAGGTCGTGGCCATTTTGTAAAATGATGCCAGGGATATCCGGGACATGGTCATTAACCCCCCAAAGGCTTTAAGCAAACAAAACAATTTAAACGGTCATCTCGATAATACTTAACCCCCAAAATGATTAAGGTCGAATGCCCGACCAAGCGGTATTTTATATACCGTACCCCAAGCCCGTATAGGGAAAATAAGTTAAGAGTATTTACCTGAGCTAAATATAAATTCAATCCCAACCGTATCAAATCAGCAAGTACAGATAGCTTTTACTGGGCTCCTAAATCTGGAACGAAGGTTTTTAAATAACCTATTAGAATCCTAACGGGTCTTTAATTAAGCCTTGACTTAGACCGATTAGTTTTCAAGAGGAAGATACGGTTCAAACGCATGATAAAGCGAAGACCGGAATAGAATGTGATTTAGACCCGACAAGTTTGAAGTCTTGTATAATATGGGTAATCTAAACACATTCTGGATTTTGAGATAATAACGATAAGGTTTGACCCGTTTCGGCTAATTTATGCAAACTAGTTACATAAACCTAACCGAACGCGCAAGAAGCGTAACGGGTAACCATAAGAGTCCTAAACAGGTTTCCTAAGTTAACATGCCTTAAATATGTTGTGATATCAGTAGGATACCTTCCATTATGCCCAAAACGAGTTTAATCTCATATTAAGCCCCTTAGGGGTATTTTGGTCATTTTAAAGATTATAAAAGGGATCAATTAAGCTTCTGTGATCCGGGTCTGAATAAATCAGTAAAATAGTTTATTTTTAACTTGGTATATCAGTTGGTGTTAATTCCTATGTGGCAAAATGGTTTTAAACCCTTACTATGCGCTTAATACGCGTATAACGTCGTTTTAAGCGATTTACGGGTTAAAATAGTATTCTGAGGTTCCAGGTCAGTTCATAAGGTTCAAAACACTTCATTTATTTTTTAAAATCAGTAGCAATTGGATTGGTAGCAAAAGGACTTGTAAAACTCATTTTATGGCCGAAAAGGGTATATTCGGTATTTACCGAATTAAGGCGATAATCCTAGCTTATGATCAGTTTAAAAATAATTAAAAATCTTCAAAAATCCCAAAATATTATATTACATCAGTGGGTAAAAGGTTTGGTGTCAAAAATAGGGTTTAGATAGGCTTTACGCTAATGACGCCGTTTAATTACCAAGAAGCATTCTAATAACGTCATTAAGCATAACTCCTAATCTAGACCTCCAACTGATGTGAAAATTTAGGGACATGTTTTATAATGAGTAACAAAGATTATTGTACTTTCACATTTCCAAAATTCTCGTTGTATGGTCATAAGGGCATTACGGTCAATATTTAGGCGATTAACGGAAACGTTGGACAATTAAGGATTTAAGTGGTATAAACGCAGAGGGTTATACTGTTGGTGCAAGTTTGTGACAACAACTTAGATTTGGTCTTTGGATATCTTGTAATTAGTTAAACGATAAACAGTTAGCGGGTTTAGCTTAGTAATAGTTGGTTGTAATGTTTGGGCTAACCAAACCCAATGAATTGGGTGTGTGGGGGCGAATTGGGCCTGTCCAATTCGCAGTCCATGTTGGAAACCTTGGCCTAAGTAGTAACCTTGTGTTATATAAACAAGGTTAGGCTTTAGGGTTTAGGTTAATCAGCCAAAACGTTTGTGTGAGAGAATTCGTGAAGGCTCTAGGGTTTGGACGAATTTGTGGTCTTGATTGATTGTAATTCGTTAAGATTGATAATCAATAAAGACCGGTTTGAAAGTGAATTGTTGTTTCTGTTTCCTACACGTTTTCTGCTTATTCTGATCAAGAGTATTCCGCACTCTTGATTAGAAAGACAATTCTGTGAAAGATCCATACGAATAGGGGACCTACAATTGGTATCAGAGCATTAGGCTCTTGAAGGCTCGGTTCAGAATTGGTTGCTGCAGAAACAGGGAGTTTTTCGAATTTTTGAAAACTAGGGTTTTGAAATTTTCTGTTTGTTTGATAAAAATTTTCGAAATTCTTGGCTGTTTTGATAAAAAATTTCGAGATTTATTGGCTGTTTTGATATTCTGCTTTGTTTGTTTGCTGATTTGCAGGTTTTCGGGACGATTTCTGTTGGATTTTGACGAGTATTTGGCTGGAATTCGAAGACTGTTCTTCGTGTTCTTCATGGTTTTCCATCTGTTCTTGATAATTTTCAACATTATTGTGCTGATTTGCTGTTTTGATTTTGCAGATTGTGTTGGAGAATCTTCAGAATACACCGTTAGAATCGTCTCGAAAAGACGAATCCAATGATATCTAATGTCGAAAACCGAAACAGTTTGCTATTTTCAAGCACATGAAGCATGAGTCACTTGAGGACATCATCACACGTTACTATCATCTGATGTCAGAAATGGAAAACTATAAGATTGATTGCTATACTGATGTAGAGAAGAATGACAAGCTGCTCGATGCTTTACCTACTAAGTGGGATATCTACACTCTCATGATTAAGGGAGAGGCAGATTATGAGACAAAGGAGCTGGAAGAAGTAGTTGGCAAGCTGAGAGCTTATGAGCTCAGTATGAAGAAGAAAGATACTGGATATGATCAGGTTCAAGATCCAACGATTTACAATGGGCTTGCATCTTCTTCATCCCACAACGCTTCTAGCGACTCTGCTACTGCTTTTCTTTCGTGTGAGAATGAGCAGGTCACAGTGAATGAAGATGGTGATGTATGTTTTGTAGCTGCTTCAGGAGGATCAACAGGAGCCAAGAAAACATCAGCTTCTAAGCAGAGTAGTGGTGTTAAGTCAATGCCAATGAGTGTGAAGTCTGCTGAAGAGCATCTTGCTCTACTTGCTTCATTTGTGGCTTCTTATGAGAACTACATTCAGGGGAAGATATCTGATCCTGCCACTTTGGATGAAGATTATGATCAGATTGACCCTGATGATCTTGAAGATATGGATTTGCAGTTGCAAATGGCCATGATTACTAGAAGAGTGAAGAGATTTATGAACCGAACAGGCAGGAAGTTTATAGGAAAGACGGTTGGTTTCGACAAGACCAAAGTGAGATGCTTCAACTGTCAAAGTTATGGGCATTTTGCTAGGGAATGTCAAAAACAAAAGCAGGAGACTTCGAGTCAGAGTTCAAACAATAGGAATGCATCAAACAACTCTAACTCAAGAGCGCTGATCTCTACTGCTAGAGAAGGTTCATATGACTGGAGTATTCACTTGGAAAAAGATGACAATGTCACACAAGCATTCATGGCAGAGATAACTCCAGTTGATGATGGTGAAGCTACTGTGGGAGATGCTGAAGCAAAAGTGGATGCTGAGGCTAAGATGAAGATAGAGAATAAAGTTGACGAAAAGAAGGCTGATCAGACAAAAGATGCTGAAGAGGATAAGCAAAAGTCTGACCATGAAAAGGAAGCTGAAGAGAAGGAAGCTGAATACAACAGAGTGAAAGCTCAGCTTGCGGCCCTCATGGCCAACCTTGATAAACAAACAGGAGAGGTAAAATCTAATTCTGTGTGTTTAAAATGTCGTGAATTACAGGGTGAAGTTGACAGGTTGTCCACACAAAACCAAAGTCTGGTGGGCGAGATGTCTACCATAAAAGAAGCAAACTTTTTTGCTAAAAGAAATGAATCATCATACTTGAAGAAGATAAAAGGTTATGAAAGTAAAATTGAAGCTGTAACCTGCAAATTAAATGAAAAACTTCAAGTCATAGACTTAGCTCATGAAATGATGGCTGAGAAAACAAAAGAGATTTCTGAAAAATGCAAAGAGTTGTCAGATGCACAACTCAAAATTGTTGAACTTGAAAAGAAATTAGGTCAATTCAGGGACTCTACCTTTGTTATGAAACATATGATGGGTGGCTTGAAGAAAAGTAATGACAAAACAAGTGTGGGATTTCATGGTTTCAATGAAGTTCCACCTCCTGTTAGTCATGACTATTCTTTCTTGCCTGATGAAGATGATCTCATGGACTTTGGGTCAACATCACCAAGTAGTTCCACGTCACGTCAAGGAAATGTGTTTGAGAATGCTGATGCTAAGAAGGATAATAACAGCAAACCTGTTTTGAAAAAGAACACATCACATCCTAAGAATAAAAATCCAACTTTTGTTAAAAGTGTTAATTTTGTTCAAGGAAGTGACATGAAAGAGGAAACAGCTGTTATTGAAAATGAATCTAATATAGAGTTTGCTAAAAACAAAAACATAGAAAATTCTGAAACTAAGCAAACTGAACCAAATCCTTCTAAGGCATCATCAGAAGAAAAACCCGAATCTAGTTCAAAGGCTTCAGAAAAGAAGTCTTCGAAAAGGAAATCGTGCTTCAAATGTCACACCAAGGTACATGTAGCTAGTTGCTGTCCTAACAAAAAGAGTGAAGCACAAGTGAGTGAGGAGAAGAGAGAGAAGTCACCAGAGAATAGTGGTGATAAACAGGAGAAAGTTGCAAATTCTCCAAAGAAATCTGCTGCTAAGCAACCAGAGAATGTTGCTGTTGGTGAAGATAAGGCTGAAAAAGGAACTCCACAAGTTCCTCGTTTTCAAAGAAATCAACCAAGATTTCAGCCTAGATCTCCACCAGGCAGATTTGAGAGACCTAGAAGCAGTTCACCTAGAATGAACAATTTTAATGGAAATTCAAATAATTTCAGAAGTCAATGTCAATATCAAAATCGATACCAAAATAATGGTGGTCGAACTTTTTATAACAATGGCTTTAGAAATTACAACAATAATGCTTCTTGGAATCAAAATTCAAGATACCCAAATCAAAATTTCCAAAGGTCAAATAGTCCAAATACGTATAGGAACCCTCAGGACCAAAGACCTGGTGGAAATCAAAATCAAATTCTATTAACAGGTCTGAGATCCAAGACTCCAATTAGGAGTAATGGATATTGGATGGATGTTCCAGTGGTTGGTGAATTTGGACGACCCAAGACCATTAAGGCTTGGGTCCCCCAATCTAACTAATTTCTTGGTTGGTGTGTGCAGGAGCTGCTAAGGAGGATTATCAACTTATGGTATGTTGATAGTGGCTGCTCCAGGCACATGACGGGGGATGCGAGATTGTTGACTGAGTTTGAAGATTATGATGGTGGAAAAGTGAATTTTGCGGGTGAGGGTGCTAAAGGTGGTAGAATTACAGGACGAGGAAAAGTGACCAATGGGAAGATCACACTGGACAAAGTGAACTATGTGGAGCAGCTTAAACACAATCTGATGAGCGTGTCACAAGTCTGCGACAAGGGTCACTCGGTCCATTTTACCAAGAATGAAGCATTAGTGTTGAAACCAGGTTTGAAGATTCCAGACGAGTGGATAGTGATGAGAGCGCCAAGGAGAAATGACACTTATGTCATGGACATGGGTGCTAAGGATCCGACTGCCGTGGTGGCGTGTTTACTATCAAAAGCATCTGAAGCTGAATCGATGTTGTGGCACAGACGCATGGCCCATATTCACTATCGAAAAATGAATTACCTTGTTAAAAATGAGCTAGTGAAAGGGGTTCCAATGCAGAGGTTTCACGTGGAAGATAAATGTCTTCCATGTCAAAAGGGAAAACAACACAAGAAACCTCATAAGTCTAAAACAGTAAATTCCATAGATGCCCCTTATGA
This sequence comes from Helianthus tuberosus, assembly GCA_030545235.1. Lineage (NCBI taxonomy): Eukaryota > Viridiplantae > Streptophyta > Magnoliopsida > Asterales > Asteraceae > Helianthus > Helianthus tuberosus. Next base: position 219,550,163 of record CM060411.1, read on the forward strand.
ATTACTTCACATGGATTTATTCGGTCCAGTGAACGTAAGGAGCATAGGTGGAAAGTACTATTGTTTAGTTGTCACTGATGATTACTCACGTTATTCATGGGTTTTCTTTTTAGGTACAAAACATGAGACGGCGGAGATGCTGATAGATCTTTTTACGAAATTGGAAAACGTCCATGATGCAAGGATAAAGAGGATAAGGAGTGATAATGGCACGGAGTTCAAGAATCGAGTTCTGGATCTCTACTGTCTTCGAAAAGGAATTGAACATCAATATTCCGCTCCTTATACACCTCAACAAAATGGAGTTGCTGAGAGGAAAAACAGGACGTTGATTGAAGCCGCTAGGACGATGCTTTCAGATTCAAAGCTACCAGTTCTTTTCTGGGGAGAGGCTGTGAATACAGCTTGCTATGTCCTAAACAAAGTTTTGACTGTTAAACGTTTTAACAAAACATGTCATGAATTAATGTTTAACAAGAAACCAAACTTAGAAGGTTTTGAACCATTTGGATTACCCTGCACCATTGTGTGTAATAAAGATAAACAAAAATTCGGTGAGGTGGCTGACGAAGGCTACTTTCTAGGTTACGTACCTGGCGCACCGAATAAAAGGGTTTTTAATCTAAAAACTGGTAAAATTGAGGTTGTGTTTAATGTGGAAATTACTTCATACAAACCTCAACAATCAACGAGTGGTCCAGCTATATTATATGATTATGAAAGCACTTTTAAATCATTTAATATTCCTGAGTTTCCAAATGCAGATGATTCTCAGTTGATTCAAACAATGATTGGTGGAGATGATGAAGGCGAGTTCATGCCTAGATCGAATGTTGATATGACAGATGCTGCGGAAACTTCCAAAGGTGCTGCTGATCCTGATTCAAGTGATAGTGACTCTGAACCCATTGAGGGGGAGGATTTCACTAATCCATTTGCAGATCAGAACATTCAAGGGGAGGTTGGATCAAACCTGGGTGATAACTTAGAAGTGGATACCGTTGCTACTACACGAGCAAATAGGGATCATCCGGTTGACATGATACTTGGAGATCCTAATGCAGGTGTTCAGACGAGAAGAAGCATAGCAGCGAATTCTGGTTTATTTGTGTCGATTGAGAAGACTGGGATTGTGAACGAGTGCTTGTATAGCTGTTTTATTTCCCAAGAGGAGCCGAAGAACATTCATATGGCTCTTAAAGACAATTCATGGGTTGAAGCTATGCAAGAGGAATTGGCACAGTTTGCAAAGTTGAAAGTTTGGGAGTTGGTTGACCTTCCTAAAGGTGAAAGAGAGATAGGCACTAAATGGGTGTTTAAGTGCAAGAAGGATGACAGAGGGATAGTGACACGAAACAAGGCTCGATTGGTGGTAAAAGGTTTCAATCAGCAAGAAGGGATTGATTACAATGAAGTGTTTGCACTAGTGGCAAGGTTGGAGGCAATTCGTTTGTTTCTAGCTTTCGCAACATTCAAGGGCTTCAAAGTTTACCAACTAGACGTCAAGAGTGCATTTCTTTACGGGAAAGTCCAAGAAGTGGTGTATGTCTCACAACCAGATGGGTTCGTTGATCCAGATTATCCAGATCGAGTGTACAAACTTGATAAGGCTTTGTATGGGTTACATCAAGCTCCCAGGGCGTGGTACGAGACACTGTCTACACATCTGATCAAGAATGGTTTTGAAAGAGGTCAGATTGACAGTACACTGTTCATCAAGAGGAAGAAGGAAGATTTTCTGCTGGTACAGGTATACGTGGATGACATCATCTTTGGGTCATCAGATGAGAGCATGTGTAAAGAGTTTGAGCAGGTGATGAAGAGTAAGTTCGAAATGAGCGCTATGGGTGAGCTGTCTTACTTTTTGGGATTACAAGTTGAGCAAAAGGAGGATGGGATGTTTATTCATCAAACAAAGTATGTGTATGACATTTTGAGTCGGTTCAAAATGAATGATTGCTCTACTTTCAACACACCCATATGTGAAAATCACAATCTTGGCCCAGATCATGAAAGTACTGAAGACGTTGATCCTACTCAATACAGGGCAATGATTGGTTCTCTAATGTACTTGACTGCTTCAAGACCTGACATTATGTTTGCAGTATGCTTGTGTGCCAGATATCAGGCTAATCCAAAGGAGTCCCACATGAAGCGGTGAAGCGTATTATTCGTTACTTGAAGGGGAAACCTAAACTTGGGTTGTGGTATCCAGCTGATAGTGATTTGAATTTTGTCGCTTACACTGACTCAGACTTTGGAGGATGCAAGTCGAACAGGAAGTCTACAACAGGTGGTTGTCAGTTCTTAGGAGGCAGGATCGTGTCTTGGCAATGCAAGAAGCAATCCTGTGTGTCTACATCTACGTGTGAAGCTGAATATATTGCTGCGGGTAGCTGCTGCTCTCAGGTACTCTGGATACAACAGCAGATGCGCGATTACGGTTTGGATTTCACTCGTACTCCTATTATGATAGACAATAATGCCACAATTTCTATAACTAATAATCCCGTGAAACACAGTCGCACAAAACATATTGACATACGTCATCATTTTATACGGGATTGTGCTGAAAAGAGACTAATTGAATTACATCGAGTCGACACCGAAGATAACCTGGCAGATCTTTATACTAAAGCATTTGACAGGGCTCGCTTTGAACATTTAGTCGAACTCAACGGGATGAGGAATCCTGAATAACTGGTTTTTTATAAGAATTTTTGTAAATAGTTTACTGTTTTTTTTAATCAAAAATAATAAAAAAAAATCAAAAACATAAAAAATAGAAAATCAAAAATGAGTTATCATTGTGTGAAAAATGAGAAATGATAGTACATCAGCAAGTTAGACTGTCACACTGAAACTGAAATTAAATTGCTTAAGTGTGATAGCAGCTTCATCATATGATGTACCAGTAGGCAAAAAGCATGAAATAATCAACTTACCAATGTGATATAAATTTAAATGAACTGTGTATGAGTGGGGAACACATCAGTGGTGTATGGTTTAATGACCTTAAATATTGTGTTGATAGATTGCCAAAATCTGAAGTTTTGGGTCTTTATACTGTTATTTCATCTGGGGATATCTTGGCTGTCTTTCTGTTCAGAACTAAAATTGTACATGACCCCAGGAAAGAAAGTCACTTGGAATTAGCACATTTCTATTTGAATGTCTGTATGTTGTCCCGATACACACAATTTTGATCTGATTCTGGAATCTTCTCTGAAAAAAGTCGTGTACCTCCTCTGCTGCATCCAGATATATGCTGACCTGGAGGTGCTAGGCAACGACAGCTTCTGCTGCATCCAGATACATGCTGACCTAGCTGTACGTTGTCGCGCTATAGATCTAATACACCCGAAAGAGGCCCTCAAGTGCCCAAATGAAACCCAAGAAACCTATATCAAATTGAGAAAAACTCATTTGATCTGTATATTATACCATCTCTCATAAAGATCTATTCTGTTCTCTTCTCAACCTATTCCCAGTTAAGATTTCAGAAATCTGGATTGGACTTGTGAAATATGTGGTAGGGAAGATACTTGCATGATAGAGTGTGTTGTTTATATTTCCAGGATTTGATTAGTTTTTCTTTTGGTGTTCATAGTTAAGCAATTAAAACATGATACAACAGATTATATGCAGACCTAGACACTGTCAGGATATCTTAAAGGATGAATTCAGTATACTCACCTACTACGATGAATCTTTGTGCATACCTTGATCGCGGGGGTATAACCTGAAGTGGGACACACTAGTATCTCAGTAATTAAATATTACCTTAATGTATCATACGGTAATGGTACTTGAAATGTTCATGCATTTTGTTTAAGAGGACAAACATACTGGTAATCGTCTTGGACTGTTTTTCACGAAAAAATAAATAAAGAATTATCTAATAGTGTGAAACAGTTTGATTTTGTTGATATGATCTTCTTACCAGTGATTCTCTCAAAAATAGAGTGTTTATTGCTTTTCGTATTTATTTGCTTTCAGAAAATACAAAAATCCAAAAATAGTGTCTTTTTCTGTTTCAAATTCTTAACGTACGGAAAACTGTTATTCTTGGTGGAATTGTTACTGATAGGGGGAGACGGTGTTAGAAAGTGAGTTCAAAATTTTAAATCATGTGGGTTATAGGGTGTGTGATTGAAAAGTTTTGCTTGTTGGTGATGAAATTGAAAATGTTTACTCTGTGATACAGTTTAACTATCTCTTGAAAAATAATAATTTATTTAACTGTGTTGAAAAATTCTTATGGTTTCTAGAGATGTTTGTTTTATAGTAAACATATTGAAGCAGTGTGTTGCTGAGAAGTTGCTGTGTTGCTGAGAAGTTGCTGTGTTGCTGAGTTGCTGTGAAGATGAGAGTTTGATTGGATGCATGGTAGAACCTCCTTTCTATATTGCAGACAAAGTTGAAGAGTTTGAAGATTGCTATTCAAATGCTGAACTGGAGTTTACTCAAACGCTAAAGTTTTTGAAGATTTGGTGATTGGATGCATCAGCTTAGGGGGAGTCTGTTGCTGACAGAAGCTGTTGAAGCTGAAGCTATCCAAAGACCAAAGACAGTGCAAGATTACATGAAGATTGCAAGATGACTGAAGACAAAGTTATTTTATGAAGCTATTGTCAAGGGGGAGTTTGTTGGTGCAAGTTTGTGACAACAGCTTAGATTTGGTCTTTGGATATCTTGTAATTAGTTAAACAATAAACAGTTAGCGGGTTTAGCTTAGTAATAGTTGGTTGTAATGTTTGGGCTAACCAAACCCAATGAATTGGGTGTGTGGGGGCGAATTGGGCCTGTCCAATTCGCAGTCCATGTTGGAAACCTTGGCCCAAGTAGTAACCTTGTGTTATATAAACAAGGTTAGGCTTTAGGGTTTAGGTTAATCAGCCAAAACGTTTGTGTGAGAGAATTCGTGAAGGCTCTAGGGTTTGGACGAATTTGTGGTCTTGATTGATTGTAATTCGTTAAGATTGATAATCAATAAAGACCGGTTTGAAAGTGAATTGCTGTTTCTGTTTCCTACACGTTTTCTGCTTATTCTGATCAAGAGGATTCCGCACTCTTGATTAGAAAGACAATTCTGTGAAAGATCCATACGAATAGGGGACCTACATATACACACATGTAACTAGGTCCTAATGGAACTTTAAGGCATGTCTAAACCTATCTAAACCGGGTCAGAACTGAAGTCAAAGCAAAAGTCAAACTTTTGCGTCTTTCGGTTCCGAATCGGTTCAAAACAGAAACTTGTCGAATCAAACAAGTTTAGACAAGTTATTATACTTATTATTATGTTGTATGAATGATAAAACAGGTTATACGCCTTCTATATCGCTAATTACGCAATTAATCAAAGTTTAGCATTTCTGTTGAGTTTTTCGGACAACGTTTGACTCGACAAACGACCTAGTTAGGATTGGAATCAGTGAGTACCCTTATAAGGGTATAATACCCATATAATTACCTACTTAACGGTGCTTTTAAAACGAGATAAGACTGAGCCAAATATAAATAATCTTGAAGTCAAACCGTAGTTACGACGGTTTGACTTTTAGCTAAATAACTAAGCTAAACTCAAAACAAGAAGGTTAAACAAACTTACAAGTGACTAATGAAGGATTTATGATGCTTGGGATCTGCCTTTATGCTCCAGAATGATCAGTTGAAGAAAGGAATGAATGAACACAAAAGTTGCAAAACATGGCCCTTATATATGAGCTTTGATCTTCATGGATTGTTGCCATATAGGTCTACAATTGATCAAGGATGAATACATGTGTCATCTACAACCTATAAACCACTTTAGGACGCCCATGGTATGCCATACAAGTGATCAAATTCGGTTAAAACATCAACAGACAGCTGTGCAAACAATTCTGATCAGACAAGGCAGTCGCGTAGCGCGACTGCCAAAGGTGAGATGCTCGCGCTACGCGAGCATGATGATGACCAGCCAAACAACTTTCCATTATTTGCATTTAGTCCCTGGTCCTTCTAAACATCGCTTTCTCATTGTTTCTTGCATTTTGAGGCTTTAATATTGACATTTAGGGGCTTTAAGACTTATACCATCTTTGTCAAGTCCTCGGGTAACTTTGTGATCACCCGAAAAGCCCTAAATTTCAATGTTGACGATTCTAACCCTCACACACGAATTCTATCATAACTTTCTCATACGATAACGAAACTTGGTGAAATTTTTATGGTGCATTCTAGTGAGCATAATTAATCGTTACAAGGCTTCGGGTTTGCTAAAAGGTCACTCAGAGGTATATCTTTAACATATTGACACATTTTACCCCTGTAGTTTGTAATCTCTCACTTTCTTTCACAATTCGCTTTGTATGATCCATGATCCATTCGTTTAAGGTTATAAACATCATGTAGGGTTATTGTAAAGTATAATTATTCATTGTTGACACTTTGAACCCTTATATTTACATAGTTTCATTGCTTGTCAACTTTAGTCCCTCTAGAGTATACTTTCACACGTTCAAAGCTTATGACACGTGTCAATACATTATTGGACGTAAATTTTCGAGGTGTTACATCCTCACCCCCTTAAAAGAAATCTCGACCTCGAGATTTACTGAAATAGATAAGGGTACTTTTCTTTCATCGTGGACTCAACCTCCCACGTATACTCGGGACCTCTACGGGCATCCCATTTGACCTTTACAATCGGTACATGCTTCCTTCGAAGCTTCTTAACCTGTCGATCCTCGATCGACAATGGTTTTTCCACAAACTTTAAGCTCTCGTCAATATGCACATCAGTATGTGATATGACTAGCGATTCATCAGCTAGACATTTCTCTAAGTTACAGATATGGAAAACATTATGAATACCGATGAGCTCCTTATATAGGTCTTAGCTCATAAGTTATTTGATCTTGATACATTCGATCTCCTTCGAATGATTCTATATATTCAAGGCTTAACTAACCCGAGTATTTAACAAATCGGCACACCCTACCTGGGTGATATCTTTTGTTGAACCATATTCCTTAACAAGAATTTAGGAGGTTGTTATTTTCATTAATTCTTGATTTTCTGCCGAATACTGGCATCTTACTGATGATTATGAATTTGTGTGATCTTATTTGTTATTTCCAATACAACTTTCAGATTCTGATAATTGGACTTGCCAATCTATTGTCCTAACAATAGATGTTTAACTTTCCATCTATACAAGGTCTCCCAAGGAGCAACCTTGATGCATATATATCAACTATTATAGAAAAGCTTATCTTAAAGTGAGATGGTTATTCCAACCATTGCTCAAAACTAATCTTAAGGAGTAGTTAATCCTTGCAGTTAGTCGAATAAATCGACGATCCTGGGCAGCTGATGGCGAATTCTTAATCGTTGTCTAATTAGGGTTGCGGTAAACAATGCCTAAGCAAAATGAACCGTCTTTCATAATTAACTATACCGAATTCTCAGGATATTGAGTTAGACTATATGAACCCTCTATTTTAAAACTTAGTTAATCAGGGTTTCGATTCTTTAAATGATGGTACTAACCGTCTTGGTGATTTTATAATAATACAGCCTTAAATGGGATATAAACCTTAACTCTACCTGCCTCTCAGGGGTAAACAAGGTAATATTAGGAGAAGATAATCAAGGTACAAGGAGGTTACAGAAATTTTTACAAATCTCCGGCTCCAATTCATCCACCATTGTTTGTGTCAATTAAGTGACACATTTACGTTACGAGTCCACGAACTCCATGATCTGGATCATTTACTTGGACAATTCCATTCTGGATATCTACTTTGAATACCATTAGTTGACTTTAGTACCATATGACCATCAGGGTATCTTTGTGGTTCCATGCATTAAACCTCCATACTGATCAGGCATGGAAGCAATCTATAGAATTTATTAAGATACACCAATCCTCATATGGCGCTTTTTATCATACCGTTTGGTATTCGCAAACGTTAGAGATCAAAGAGATATCAACTCTAAATATAGACGCATTTCACCTAGAGAGAGGATACTTCTAAAATTCTACGCCTGAAGGTTTCTTAACAGGAACTGAAGGAATGGTTCTTATGATTTCACCTATAAGTTTTATCTTACACTTAATATATGGGGTTCGTACGGGAAAATTTCTAAAAGTTTGCTAAGCTTAAGATCTCATGAGAGACTTAGCAGTACCTGAACCCAACATAACTCTTAGCAATAAAATCACAATAAGGGTTTTATCTGGTGTCATTATTAACGTGAGCTATCCCTAATTATTCAACAGGAGGGTTAAATGCCTCCATTCTTAATCCCTTCTAAACTTAGCTGTAAAATCTTAGATAACTTTAGGGCAGTCTCAGCTTTGACTGATTACTTCTTAATCATTATAACGTGGGTAGCTGAGGTAGATCCATAATGGATTTTTAATGAGTAGGTTTTGAAACCTTAGTGTGCCCTCTTATTTCCAATGCTAATCACTAATAATTATGTGCTTTAATAGGGTACTATCTCAGCCAATGAATTAAAATTTGCGACATACTGTCGACAGTCTAGAACTTTTATGGCGAGAGTCAGAAATTCTTATTCCGTCTTTTCCCTTTTCGCGAAACGGATACTAGGTTTTTCTAATAAGGTCCTTAAAACTTGGACCATTCCACAATGTATAAGAGGATCCTTCTTGAGGATTTCATTAATGTCCTTACTAATTAAGAGTATTGCCATCGAATGACTGTGATGTATACCTTACCATGTCCTTTCTAGCATAACCACTGATATACTTAATGGTTTCTACTTCATCATTTCTAGTGTTTAGTCAACATAAGCAAGCCAAGAGTAATTAAAACATAGCGGTAAAATCTTGGATTCTAATACTTAGTCAACATAAGGAGGATAAGTAGGTGACTTATAGTAAGAAGTAAGGAAGTTATTGTACATGTGCTTATATTTAATCAAAATGGAAATTTCACAAACTAGGCACCTAGCTCGGTTGGCTAGGCGCGCGAAAGGGTGTGGCCTAGACCCAGGTTCGATTCCGGGGATGGCCGGTTCCACCATTTTTTTTGTATGTAAGGTATAATTTATATATTGTTTAATATTAATTTATCGTACGGATACATGTAATTATGAGGGTTGTCTCATAAGGAGTCTTGATAATTAATTGCTTCTTATCACCCACAATATGGGCTTGGTCACAAGACGACCAATCCATTCCTATTACTATATCGAGTCCTTCTATTAACGAAACAAGGACAACGGAGAAGGGTAATTCCTAATGGATATAAAACATCCATTTAATGTTGTTGAAGCAGTCTCTGAGGTACTATCGGTCAATTTTACTTTACACTTAACGCTTAGAGTTTTAACAGGCATATTTAATGATTTACAAAATCTATTGTCTACAAAAGACTTATCCGAACCTGAATCAAATAATACTCTAACATGAGCATTATTGATATAGAAAGTACCTGTTGTGACCTTGTTATCCTGAACAGTCTCTTGAGCATCCCTTTGAGAACTTCCCGCTTTGATCTTTTTAACTTCCTCAAGCTTTTTAGCGTATTTAGGGCAGTTAGTCTTAATGTGCCCTCCTTCATTGCAACCATAGCAGGTTGCGTCTCCCAATCTCTTACAATCCAATGTCTTATTCTCCTTGGACTTGCAGATTCCACAGGGTAGAGGCTGAGATTCATATCTGCATTTCCCGAGGTGATATTTCCTACAGGTTTTGCATTTGGTCTTTTCACCGGTCTGCTGTCTGTCCTTCAAATCCTTCCCAGACTTAGTTGCTTCTCCCTTGGCAGCCTTAGGGCAATTAGTACTGATGTGGCCCTTTTTGCCGCAGCTATGACAGGTCGCATTTTCCAATTTCTTGCAATCCAAGGTCTTGTGACCCTTGGTTTTGCAAATTCCACATAATTTAGCACGTGGGTCGATTGTGCATTTTCCAACATGTTGCTTCCTGCAGATCTTACATCTGGGTTTTTCACCCGACTGTTGGTTGTTCTTCAAGTCCTTGCATTCATGGGTCTTGTGATCCGCCCCCTTACAGATGACACATCCTCTAGTCCGATCATAGAAACATTTTCCGAAGTGCTTCTTCTTGCAGGTTTTACATTCGGGTTTTGCCTCCATTGGCTTGGACCGGGTATAGTTTGTACCGGTCTTACCCTTTTTATAACCCTTATTTGGGGTATTATCACACTTTCGCTTATGATCCTTTAACACACGGTCCACGGCGTTGTTTACAGCTGTATCTAACATAGCCTGTAACTCGGCGCCCGTTAAATTCAGTCTTGTATCATCATTCTGATTAACTGGATGATTGTGAGCTTCAGAGGAGTCAACCATGGTGAAGCTTTGAAGGCTACAAACCAGTAGTAATAATTGATTTGATTATATGGTGAATTGTCGAGTTTGTTGATTAAATAGCTATGGTGTAAATAAACCATATAGGCCAAAATATAGTATTTAAGTTAATTGATTATGTTCTGCCTAGGTTTTTAAGTAAACCATCCTTGGCGTGTAAACAGAATATAATCCTTCATATTTATTAGACAGGGGACATAAATCACGACTGTCAATGTCGTACTGACATTTTATATAGCACAAGAGCTTGTTCCCAAGGACTCTTGATAGCACAGGGCCTTGTCACTAGGGAAAAATCTAAAACATAATCAATGATTCCTTTGGATCGGAAAATTTTATAGTTCATTGTCTTGACAAGAATTTATGAAATAAAAACTATCTTTTCATGTATACACCTTTTCCCATAGGTATACATCCCAAATGGATGTTTTGATGCGTACATCATTTTCGACGTTTACCAGCCATGATTCCTATTGATCATTTACGCTAAATAAGGGATTTGGAAAAATTCCAAATATAAGGATGACAAGTGTGATTTTATCGCATCACGGTTGTCGGGAGTGTTAACACATTTTCAGATGTTAACAAGGATCTGAATCTCTTTTTAAACAGATTTTACCATCTTAGCTAGGTCTTCAATGACATTCAAGCTAGGTCAAACCATTTAAGATTCCCTTTTAATAATTATACTGGCAGGAAAGGAATGATATTTATTTTTTATTCAGGATTTTTATCATAACCCTAATTTATAAGTTAATAATAGCACAAATGGCCTAGTCGCGTAGACAAGTTTAATTTATAAGCCATGATTTCAGAGAATCAAGCATGTAGGTATACTGGCACAACAGGCCTATTCACAAGGACATTTATAAATTATAAGCTATGATTTCAGAGAATCAAAGCATGAAGGTTTGAACCTAGTTCATTACCTTTATCTGACAGGGAGTCATCGCTACCACTGTCTTTTGGCTCATATGGAAATGAGCAGGGCCCGTAGGCGCTATATTACCACGTATGGTCAAAATATGATCATCTCAAGTGATGATCTAAACCCATGATTCAGAGATCATCAAATTGGGTTAGGAATCTTCGAAGACTCCAATAATAAGAATGACTGTTGTGATTTTCTCGAATCACATCTGTCAAGAGTGCTAACACGTTCTTAGGTGTTAACAAGGATTTGAATCTCTTGAATAGGTCCTACCATCTTGGCCTCGTCATATAGGCTAGGTTTACCTTTAAGATTCTTTTAATATTTAACGCAGAACAATCCTAACTTGAAATGTTAATAAGGATCTGAATCTAGTTGAGGAACTACCATCTTGGCCCTGTCTCAAAATAATGCGTGGCTAGGTCTTGTCCTTTTTAGATTTTGCCATTTTACATAAAGGTAGATCATATAAAAGGAATGTTATTTCTCATTTATTTCATATTTCATGTTTATAATGAAAACTTAAATTTAATCAATCCACTATATGAAAATAACAGTACAGAGTTGCCCTAAGCGAGACTTAAAAGGAATAATGTTGTCCTAGAAGGGACTGAAAAATAAATATGTCCTTAGAAGGACTATTAAGGAAACGATCTTTAGCAAAAGGAGTTTCTTCTTCATTTTATTTCTGAATGCTTTCTCCTTGGTTGCATGTTTCGTCCTAGCCGCTGTACGAAGGTCAGCAATTAAAGGCTCCGGGTGTGGAGAATTCCTATTACGGCTTCTTCGCTTGGCGACGTATCCGATATATAAAAATTGGAAGCAAAAATTTCCAGATGAGGATTGAGAATATTCCTATGTTAAGTCTAGACTCAGAAGGTCAAGGTATGTGCTAATGTGTCATTGATATTAAACACAAAAAGATAGTGTTTAATTCACTCAATGTTGGCTCTGATACCAACCTGTCACACCCCGAATTTCCACGTATCACCGGTGGGCCCGGTGGGGAGTATCGTGACGTGGTTGATATCATCATAGTCAAACAACACAATATATAAATGCACAGCGGAAGCAAAAGTTAGATATATTACAAACCGAAATAGTGTAACATCAAAGTATTACAACGGAAGTAAAGGATCCACAGGCGGATCGAAAATAAGAATATAACACTGTTCAACAGAATTTAGGCATCTAAGCTTGCGAGACTCTTTATTGATGCTAGGAGTAGCCAGCCCATTCCGATTAGTACCTGCACTTAGCCTCTTTGGGAAAATACGTCAGTTTACACTGGTAAATACTATCAACCGACTCATTTTGAAAAGGTTTATTAAATAATGGATTTGAATGCACATGGCACAAATAATATTTTATAACTTGGGATAATTATTTGAATATAATACTCGTAAAAGATTTACATGTTCCTTATGCGTTCGGTAGCCGGATCGAGCCGGGTTAAAGATCAATAGACACACCACATTATGTAAATGAGACACTGACAGGTGTACGCCTACACCTGAGTGCTAAGGTCGTGGCCATTTTGTAAAATGATGCCAGGGATATCCGGGACATGGTCATTAACCCCCCAAAGGCTTTAAGCAAACAAAACAATTTAAACGGTCATCTCGATAATACTTAACCCCCAAAACGATTAAGGTCGAATGCCCGACCAAGCGGTATTTTATATACCGTACCCCAAGCCCGTATAGGGAAAATAAGTTAAGAGTATTTACCTGAGCTAAATATAAATTCAATCCCAACCGTATCAAATCAGCAAGTACAGATAGCTTTTACTGGGCTCCTAAATCTGGAACGAAGGTTTTTAAATAACCTATTAGAATCGTAACGGGTCTTTAATTAAGCCTTGACTTAGACCGATTAGTTTTCAAGAGGAAGATACGGTTCAAACGCATGATAAAGCGAAGACCGGAATAGAATGTGATTTAGACCCGACAAGTTTGAAGTCTTGTATAATATGGGTAATCTAAACACATTCTGGATTTTGAGATAATAACGATAAGGTTTGACCCGTTTCGGCTAATTTATGCAAACTAGTTACATAAACCTAACCGAACGCGCAAGAAGCGTAACGGGTAACCATAAGAGTCCTAAACAGGTTTCCTAAGTTAACATGCCTTAAATATGTTGTGATATCAGTAGGATACCTTCCATTATGCCCAAAACGAGTTTAATCTCATATTAAGCCCCTTAGGGGTATTTTGGTCATTCTAAAGATTATAAAAGGGATCAATTAAGCTTCTGTGATCCGGGTCTGAATAAATCAGTAAAATAGTTTATTTTTAACTTGGTATATCAGTTGGTGTTAAGTCCTATGTGGCAAAATGGTTTTAAACCCTTACTATGCGCTTAATACGCGTATAACGTCGTTTTAAGCGATTTACGGGTTAAAATAGTATTCTGAGGTTCCAGATCAGTTCATAAGGTTCAAAACACTTCATTTATTATTTAAAATCAGTAGCAATTGGATTGGTAGCAAAAGGACTTGTAAAACTCATTTTATGGCCGAAAAGGGTATATTCGGTATTTACCGAATTAAGGCGATAATCCTAGCTTATGATCAGTTTAAAAATAATTAAAAATCTTCAAAAATCCCAAAATATTATATTACATCAGTGGGTAAAAGGTTTGGTGTCAAAAATGGGGTTTAGATAGGCTTTACGCTAATGACGCCGGTTAATTACCAAGAAGCATTCTAATAACGTCATTAAGCATAACTCCTAATCTAGACCTCCAACTGATGTGAAAATTTAGGGACATGTTTTATAATCAGTAACAAAGATTATTGTACTTTCATATTTCCAAAATTCTCGTTGTATGGTAATAAGGGCATTACGGTCAATATTTAGGCGATTAACGGAAACGTCGGACAATTAAGGATTTAAGTGGTATAAACGCAGAGGGTTATACACACATGTAACTAGGTCCTAATGGAACTTTAAGGCATGTCTAAACCTATCTAAACCGGGTCAGAACTGAAGTCAAAGCAAAAGTCAAACTTTTGCGTCTTTCGGTTCCGAATCGGTTCAAAACAGAAAGTTGTCGAATCAAACAAGTTTAGACAAGTTATTATACTTATTATTATGTTGTATGAATGATAAAACAGGTTATACGCCTTCTATATCGCTAATTACGCAATTAATCAAAGTTTAGCATTTATGTTGACTTTTTCGGACAACGTTTGACTCGACAAACGACCTAGTTAGGATTGGAATCAGTGAGTACCCTTATAAGGGTTTAATACCCATATAATTACCTACTTAACGGTACTTTTAAAATGAGATAAGACTGAGCCAAATATAAATAATCTTGAAGTCAAACCGTAGTTACGACGGTTTGACTTTTAGCTAAATAACTAAGCTAAACTCAAAACAAGAAGGTTAAACAAACTTGCAAGTGACTAATGAAGGATTTATAATGCTTGGGATCTGCCTTTATGCTCCAGAATGATCAGTTGAAGAAAGGAATGAATGAACACAAAAGTTGCAAAACATGGCCCTTATATATGAGCTTTGATCTTCATGGATTGTTGCCATATAGGTCTACAATTGATCAAGGATGAATACATGTGTCATCTACAACCTATAAACCACTTTAGGACGCCCATGGTATGCCATACAAGTGATCAAAGTCGGTTAAAACATCAACAGACAGCTGTGCAAACAATTCTGATCAGACAAGTCAGTCGCGTAGCGCGACTGCCAAAGGTGAGATGCTCGCGCTACGCGAGCATGATGATGACCAGCCAAACAACTTTCCATTATTTGCATTTCAGTCCCTGGTCCTTCTAAACATCGCTTTCTCATTGTTTCTTGCATTTTGAGGCTTTAATATTGACATTTAGGGGCTTTAAGACTTATACCATCTTTGTCAAGTCCTCGGGTAACTTTGTGATCACCCGAAAAGCCCTAAATTTCAATGTTGACGATTCCAACCCTCACACACGAATTCTATCATAACTTTCTCATACGATAACGAAACTTGGTGAAATTTTTATGGTGCATTCTAGTGAGCATAATTAATCGTTACAAGGCTTCGGGTTTGCTAAAAGGTCACTCAGAGGTATATCTTTAACATGTTGACACATTTAACCCCTGTAGTTTGTAATCTCTCACTTTCTTTCACAATTCGCTTTGTATGATCCATGATCCATTCGTTTAAGGTTATAAACATCATGTAGGGTTATTGTAAAGTATAATTATTCATTGTTGACACTTTGAACCCTTATATTTACATAGTTTCATTGCTTGTCAACTTTAGTCCCTCTAGAGTATACTTTCACACGTTCAAAGCTTATGACACGTGTCAATACATTATTGGACGTAAATTTTTGAGGTGTTACAATAAAAAGAGAATGACTCACCTTATAAACTTGCAGATTTATACGGGCAAAGTTTAGCCTATAGATAAGCCTTGATACATTGCAGATTTATACAGGCAGAGCTTAGCCTATGAATTAGCCTTGTAACCTAGTGCACACGAACTCGGTAAATAACTAATACAGCATTTACGATAACTCACGAGATTAAAACCCTCACAACGAATGACAAAGTGCAACACTTAAACATCCATCGGATTCACAACGAATGACAGAGTATTCCCCGAGTTCGGGTGGTACTCAAACATCCTGTCGTAATCACGACTAATGACAAAGGATAGCGCTTAAACATCCGGTCGGATAGTTTCAATCGATCGGACATTGAATCGTAGCAGCGATCGAGTTATTACCCTGTTTTGCGGCAGCGATTAGTGATCCGTGTGTGTTTTAATAGTAAACAGAACGTAACTCAGTTTGTATTACGAGTTTTTACGTCGTTTCAGTGCCAGAAATCAAGTCCCAATGTCCACTATTTATACACAAAATTGACCCCGGCTTACGGACCGTAAGCCTCATCCCTTACGGTCCGTCAGGGACACGAAGAGTCATAGGATAGCTACGTGTGTTTGTAGGCTTGCTGAGTTGACAGTTTCGTAAATTTCAATTTTTTTGACAGCGTTTTATGTAGATAATCGTAACTAGGGTTTTACCCCCCTGAGTTTTAGGGGCCCTGATCCTGATTCTGATTGTTCTGAAAATTTTAGGGTTTGTGCAGAATCACTTGGGTGTCTCAATTAGGGTTTCCTATTGGACAATTAAAATAATAATTAAGACTTTTTGATAGGAGTTGTTACATTCTCCCCACCTTAATAAAAATCTCGTCCTCGAGATTTACTGGACAAATCAAAATTTTTAAAGTCTTGTGAACTCATCATTTGTAGAAAGTTCGACCCACCATACCGACCGAGTTCACTACTACTAGTGTTACCACGATGCATTTGACTTGACTCATCATACAATTGGTTATAAACATACAAATCTTGATCTTCCATACTTGAACCTTCACCGAAAGCGGCGTTTCTCATTGACTCGTGAATGTGTGACGAGGTTGAACCATATTTTGTTACATAAACATCAAACAATTTTGAAATTTGATCATTGAAACGAGATTTTGCGACTTCACCAAAGTTTGGTTCTTGAGTGGTGTTTAAATTCAATTGGTGTGCAATTTTTTCAATCAAAGACCCGGTTCCAAAAATATTAAAACAAGGGTTTAGAGCGGCGGCACAAGTGAAAACCGCCGGTAGTTCTTTAAAATATTTTCTTAATTTTTCCTTCATTGTATCCGCCATGTCACAATATGGTCTACCTCTAACCGACAACTCGTTTACTTTCAAACACATTTTAAACAAATTGTGAAGTACCAATGAACTTGTTGGATAATAAACCCCCGATAAAGTCTTTGTTGATGTTTTGAAAACTTGAAGCACTTGTGTAACCGTTTCAATAGCATCCTAACCCGATGGGTAGTAAGGCGAACACTTTTCACGACTAGCCAAAAGGTTATGAAATTCTATTAAACTTTCCTTTTGCAAAATAGCTTTTTCAAACATAATGCAAGTCGAGTTCCACCTATGAGCAACGTCCCAATTGGGTCCTAAGCATATTCGACCCGCTTCCTTACAAGTTTTAATATATTTTGAATGTCTTTGCGTGTTACTAAATATACTTCGTAACATTCTTTTGAAAGCTTCGTTTTGTGTTTCAATAACCCTTAAACCGTCTTGAACGGCCAAATTTATGATGTGTGCAACACATCGGCTATGGAAAAAAGTACCCTCACAAATCGGATTGTATTTTAATTTTAAACGCATTACTGCGCTCGTGTTGTTTGAGGCGTTATCAAAAGATATTGAAAAAACTTTATTTTCCAATTTGTATGTTGTAATACATTTGTCGATTACTTTATATATAGCTTCACCGGTGTGAGGGAAATCGAATAATTTAAACAAAATCGTGCGTTTCATCATTTGCCACGTCGCCGGTTCAATCCAATGGGCGGTGACACAAATATACGAATCGGGTGAACCGTGCGGTGCGGACCGAACGTCGCTAGTCAAGTTAACACAGGTTTCTAATTTTTCAAAATAAGAAATTAATTCTAGTTTAGCTTTTTTCCACAATTTTAAACAATCCCTCCTAAGAGTAGCACGACTTACATGGGTGTATCGTGGTTGGAGAGTTCGTTGAACCATCTTTGTATAGCGTTGGTTGTCGAAGTGGTTGAACGGCAAACTTTCTTGGATTATAAACTTCGCCATTTCATCCCTAACCATATTGAAATTGTAGTTGAAAATATTAGCGCCATCACTTGCCATGGAAGCTTAACCACCAACGTGTTGTTGTTTCAACGCCTTGCAAAACGGTTTTTCGATGTGTTGCTTCAACGTGGAGTTTGCGGTTTCGGCGTAAAAACCTTGACAATGATGACAACGCGCTTTTCTTTTACCGTTGGCCATCTCGCACAAATCAAAATGTGACCAAACCTCGGGGTTGCGTTTCGTTGGAACAACACGAATCACCGTTTCGGTTGTAGACTTGCCAACATTGACCGAATCATGGGCACTAGACGTTGCCATAGTGTTTTGAGAGTTATCGAACAAGAATGAGGGACTTTTTTAGAGTTTTTGAAGATTCTCAAGTGTTGTGAATGAAATCTAAACACCCACAACCCTTTTATACTAGTTGGAGATGAGTTTTAGGCAAAAAAAAAACAAAAAAAACGGGCAGATTCTGATCCAAACGGTCATATTACCGTTATTATTGCTGGGCATTTTATATTATTTGATTAATAACCGGTTTTTAAAAAAACCGGTTTTATAACCGGACCGACCAAAAAAATATGTAACCGATGTATAACCGGTCTAACCGATTTGTAACCGAACCGGTTACAAAAAAACCGGTTTTCTTAATAACCGATTTCGGTATTTTTTCCGGTTTCGATTGCGTAATCAGTTTTTTTGTACACCTCTAATTCTACCAAGCTCTTAAGCAACCTTTAACCAAACTTAGGCAGATTTATACAATAGAAACGGCAGATGGAAACTCTGTTAATATAGATAAGGTTCTTCAACAAGGAAAGATAGAACTTTCAGGACATAAATTTTCTGCAAACCTGTTGCCTATGAATTTAGCCGGATTTGATGTCGTATTAGGAATGGATTGGTTAGTAGCCAACCATGCTCGAATCCCATGTGATAAGAATTCCATAGAAATTCATACACCCGCGGGAGAAGTAATTGTGGTTACAGGAGATAAGCCACGTAAACCAATGAAGTTCATTTCTGTAATGAAAGTTGCTAGTTATGAACGAAAACAGGGAATATTGAATATGATTTCAGTAATCATTAACGCTAAAGGTAAGGAACTTAATGAAATCCCAGTAATGTTAGAATACCCATATGTATTCCCTGAAGAACTACCTGGATTACCGCCCAATAGGGAAGTAGAGTTTAGAATTCATCTAATCCCTAGAACTACACCAATAGTTAAGGCACCTTATCGGTTAGCACCCACCGAAATGTTAGAATTGAAAAAGCAGTTAGATGAATTATTAAGCAAAGGATTCATACAACCTAGTTCATCCCCATGGGGAGCACCTGTGTTGTTTGTGAAAAAGAAGGATGGTTCGATGCGGATGTGTATCGATTATAGGGAATTGAATAAGGTTACCATAAAGAATTGATACCCATTACCTAGGATTGATGATCTTTTTGATCAACTTCAGGGAGCTAGATATTTTTCTAAGATAGACTTATGCTCCGGATATCATCAATTGAAGGTACAAGGAGAAGACATACCTAAAACTGCTTTCAGGACTAGGTATGGTCATTACGAGTTTACAGTCATGCCATTTGGTCTAACAAATGCTCCTGTAGCATTCATGGACATGATGAATAGAATCTGTAAGCTGTATTTGGATAAATTCGTAATTGTCTTTATTGACGATATACTTATTTATTCCAAAAGCCAAGATGAGCATTGTGAGCACCGCCATGCACTCTTAACTTTGCTCAGAAAGGAAAAGCTTTACGCCAATTTCTCAAAGTGTGAATTTTGGCTACAGGAGGTACAATTTTTAGGTCATATGGTGAATCACGAAGGTATTCACATCGATCCCTCCAAAATAGAAGCAATCACCAATTGGAAGGTCCCGCAATCACCTACCGAAGTTAGAAGTTTTCTAGGATTAGCTGGGTACTACAGGCGCTTTATAAGAGATTTCTCTAAGATAGCTGTTCTATTAACTAAGTTAACTTGTAAAATAGTTAAGTTTGAATAGGGACCCAAGCAAAAAGAGGCTTTTAGGATTTTGAAGCAAAGGTTAACAAATGCCCCAATTCTTGCCTTACCAGAAGGGACAGAAGATTTTGAAGTTTACTGTGACGCTTCGAAGCTAGGGTTAGGATGTGTGCTAATGCAACACATAAAGGTAATTGCATATGCCTCAAGGCAGTTGAAAAAGCACGAGGAGAATTACACAACCCATGACTTAGAATTAGGAGCAATAATTTTTGCCCTTAAGATTTGGAGACATTATCTGTACGGAAGTAAGTTTACTGTCTATACAGATCATAAGAGTTTAAGGTACATATTTGGGCAAAAAGAATTAAACATGAGACAAAGAAGATGGATGGAAATTCTAAGTGACTACGACTGTGATATTCAATTTCACGAAGGAAAGGCAAATGTAGAAGCAGATGCCCTAAGTCGTAAGTTTCATGAGAAGCAAAGGCGAGTTCGTGCTCTTAGATTAAATCTACAATTAGATTTAATAGAACAATTGAAAAATGTCCGGGAAACAGCAATCAAGGATGATGCTAAAGGAATGAAAGGAAGGATAAAAGAAATAGAGCAAGAGATTGATGGAATTTGGAGATTCCATAAGAAAAGGATTTGGGTACCTAGGCAAGGAAACTTAAGAGATAAGATTTTAGAGGAAGCCCATAAATCTAGATATACAATACACCCTGGTAATAATAAGATGTACCAAGATTTAAGAAATAACTTCTGGTGGATAGGAATGAAAAAGGACATAGCTAGATACGTTTCTAAGTGTCTAACTTGTTCACAAGTTAAGGCAGAACACCAGACACCTTCAGGGTTACTTCAACAATTAGAAATGCCTGTATGGAAATAGAAACTAATAACAATGGACTTTGTTACTAAGTTGCCCAAGACCAGGAAATGTAACGACGCAATCTGGGTGATTGTGGATCGATTAACCAAATCAGCTCATTTCCTGCCGATGAAGGAAACCTTTAGCATGGAAAGATTAGCAAAGTTGTACGTAGACAAGGTAGTATCCTTACATGGAGTTCCACTCTCCATTGTGTCAGATAGGGATAGTCGTTTCACTTCGTATTTCTTGACAAGTTTCCAAGAAGCAATGGGGACCCGGCTAAATTTAAGTACTGCATACCATCCCCAAACAGATGGACAAAGTGAAAGGACGATTCAAACCCTGGAAGACATGCTAAGGGCATGTGTAATAGATTTTGGTGGAAACTGGGATGATCACCTACCATTAATCGAATTCTCTTATAACAATTATCATGCAAGCATCGAGGCTGCCCCATTCGAAGCACTGTATGGACGAAAATGTAGAACTCCCGTATGCTGGGCAGAAATAGGAGAGAGTCAATTATCAGGTCCCGAGATTGTACAGGAAACCACCGACAAGATAATTCAGATCAAGGAAAGACTGAAAACGGCTCGAGATCGTCAGAAGAGTTATGCAGACAATCGACGCAAGCCGTTGGAATTTCAAGTTGGAGACAAGGTACTCTTGAAAGTTTCTTGGTTCGGTAAGAAGGGAAAGCTAAGTCCAAGATACATAGGACCATTCACAATTGTCCAACGGATAGGACCCGTTGCCTATCGCTTACAACTACCAGAAGAGCTAGCTGGGGTACATGATGTGTTTCATGTATCTAATCTCAAGAAATGTTTATCTGACGAATCCCTAGTAGTACCTCTTCAAGATATAGAGGTAAATGAAAAGCTAAAATTTGTTATGAAACCACTCCAAATAGAAGACAGAAAGATTAAGTTCCTCAAGCACAAACGATTGGTGCTAGTCAAAGTAAAGTGGGATTCAAAAAGAGGACCCAAGTATACATGGGAACTGGAATCAGAAATGAAACGGAAGTACCCTTACCTGTTTAAGTAAATCTCGAGGACGAGATTTAAATTAGGTGGGGAGGATGTAAGGACCTGCAAAAATGACCCCTAAAACCCTAATCCTTATGAAAAATAAAGAAATTCAATTTTATTTATCGCTCGCGGGCCGCGTAAGAGTTTAGCCAATCTTACGTGGGGCGCGACAGCCTGAAAGTTCTTCGGATAAGTTTTAGGCCATGTGTCAGACACGTGGCAGGCCTATGGGGTGACACGGCAACCCTAGCTGTAACTAGGGTGACCCTCGCGGGCCGCGTATGAATCCCCTTAAGTTTATGCGGGCCGGGTAAAACTCAAAATTTTGCTATAAATTGGACGTTGCATGGCCTGGCTTCTGTGTTCGAAAAATCCTTTCAAAATAGCAAAATTATGCTTAGATTCGAGTACTTTAGGGTCGAGACGCTGCTATGATTACAGGGTAATAACTCGATCACTGCTACGATACAATGTCCGATCGATTGAAACCGATCCGATGGATGTTTAAGTGCTGCCCGAATCCGGGCTATATTTTGTCATTCCTCGTGAGTTTGATTTCGTGAGCATATCCTAAATGTTGTATTAAGTTACTAACCTAGTTTCTTTTGCGTTATTTAACTAGGTTACCAGGCTTAATCAGTAGGAAAAACTCTGTCCAACTAAACTTGCAACGTGAGCCATTCTCTTTTTATCAAATTGCTTTACAAAACCCTAAATGTTTTCCAGTTATACTTTGCAGTGATTAAGTCTTTGCTAATCTTTAATTACTGGCAGTATGTGGGGGTTTTGTGCACATTACTACTAATGATTTATCACTCTTAGGTGGGCGAGCCTAATTAGTGATATGTCCACAGTCATAGATCCGGTCGAGTGACAACTGGACCAGATAATTATAAGATAGGGGCAAATGTGAAAACTCTTAATGCTGTAAATTGTAACAATGTGTCGTTTTGTGCAAATTGAATGACTCGCCAGTATTTCCCCGCTGATAAAATCTTTTTAAACATGTTTCAGGTGATTTACTGTGAACAAGGAAAAGTGTCGTGTAGCACTACCAGCTTGGATAAAGTGGCTAGTAAATGAATAAACATGTTTTCTGTAAACAGGGAATTTCCCCCGTGAAATTCCTTTATTGTAAACTACGGGGTTTGTCCCAAAATGTGAAATAAAATAATTGGGCATTTTTAGTTAAACGATCCTGTTAATATTTCCGCTGCCAAATTAAACACCAAAATACAATACCACTTGTTATCTGTCTCACGGCAATTGAACCAGGAAACTGGGTCGGGGGCCATGACAATCCCCAAGCTCGAGTTCAAGTTCAACTTCAAGTCAGTTAATGCCAAGCAACCAAGAGTCACCACAGATCCCAAGTCCAGGTGCAGAATCAAGTTCTCATGAAAGTGGTACTCCTCGTGTAAGAACTCCGGTTGATCTCTATGAATCAACTCAAGAGATATTAGATACTTGTCAATTTGCACTTTCTGTCATAGAACCAACAACATTTGCAGAGGTTATTACGAAGGACGAATGGATGATGGCCATGGAAGAAAAATTACAAGCCCCAGCGAAACATAAAACATGGTCGATGACGGACTTACCACGTGATAAAAAGGCTATTGGGTTGAAGTGGGTCTTCAAAACCAAACTTCACCCTGATGGTCAAGTCAAGAAATACAAGGCTCGTCTCGTCGCTAAGGGTTAAGCTCAAAAACAAGGAATCGACTTTGAAGAAACGTTTTCCCCTGTGGCACGGTTTGAAACTATACGGGTGGTTCTATCTCTCACGGCTCAAAAAGGTTGGACGGTTTATCAATTTGACGTCAAATCTGCGTTTTTAAACGGTTCGTTGCAAGAAGAGGTGTATGTACAACAACCTCCAGGGTTCGAATTGGAAGGGCAAGAAAACAAAGTTTACCGGTTTCATAAGGCGTTGTACGGCCTGAAGCAAGCGCCTCGGGCATGGTACAGTTGCATTGACGGGTACTTTCCAAAACATGGATATGTCAGGAGCTTGAGTGAGCCTACACTCTATGTTAAAACAATGAAGAATGGTGAAACCATTATTATATCTCTTTATGTAGATGACATAATATACACCAGCTCATCATCTTCTCTTATTAGCGAATTCAAAGAAGGCATGATCACATAATTTGAAATGTCAGATATTGGTGAGCTTCGATATTTTCTGGGGTTGGAGATTACTCAGAAGGAAAACGGTATGTTCGTATCCCAACAAAAATATGCTAAAGGTTTATTAGCTAAATTTGGTATGGCAACGTGTAAATGGGTAGCAACTCCCATGAATGCGAGTGAGAAATTACAGTTGGATGATGGCGAGGTTGCAGCTGATGAAGTAAAATTCAGAAGTTTAGTTGGAGGGCTTATATATCTTACACATAGGCGTCCCGATATCGCGTTTATTGTATCCTTGATTTCTCGGTTTATGCACAAGCAGTCGACAACCCATTTTCGAGCAGCAAAACGTGTACTGAGGTATATTGCAGGTACAACCAGTTATGGTTTATGGTATGCAAGGCAGGATAACGTCACTTTGGTAGGATACACCGACAGTGACTGGGCAAGCTCATATGAAGATAGGAAAAGTTTGTCTGCCAACGTCTTTTCTATTGGCTTAGTTGCTGTATCTTGGAGCACAAAGAAGCAACTGGTTGTTGCATTATCAACAACGGAGGCGAAGTACATTGCAGCAAATGCAGCATCATGTCAAGCCGTTTGGCTTCAAAAATTGTTGGAGGAAGTTAATCAAGAACAACAGGGAGCAACTACGATTTTCTGCGACAATCAGTCGACTATTTTCTTAACCCGGAATCAAGCCTTTCATGGACGTAGCAAGCATATCGATGTTCGCTATCATTACAGCTGAGGATTAGTTGAGAGTCAACAAGTGACATTGAGTCCATGTCCTACACAGGAACAGTTGGCCGATATCTTCACCAAGCCGTTGGGAAAGGAGCAGTTTTGCTATCTACGTGCCAGACTGGGAGTCAAGACCATTTGAATTACGGGAGGCTATTGAAACTAATTCAAATGGAAATGTTCGTTAAAGTTATCGTTTTTGAAGTTAATTGCTGAGTCAGTGGAATGCGGAATAGTCACGTGCTTCCACTACTACAAAACAGAGCTTTAGACGGGGTGATATGGGTTTTAAGACGGTGTTTTCAACACCGTCTTAAACTACACTGGTTTAAAATCATATCTTATTTGACGGTGTTCAATTTGAACACCGGCTTAAAATCATATCTTATTAGACGGTGTTCAAATTGAACACCGGCTTAAATTGGTGAACCCCGTCTTTTAATATCAAAATATTTATATTAAAACAAATATTTTTAACACCGTCTTATAAACTTGGTGAACCCCGTTTTTTAATATCTGAAAAAAAAAACATTTACAATGGAATACCTGTTTTCCAGAAATACATTTGCTGGAAAAAAAACATTTAAAAGGTTTTCCAGAAATACATCAAAACCAATTGAACATTTTCAAATCAAACCAAAACAATACACATTCAAATAAAAAATTAGACATCCAATTCGGAGATAAACCCGTCAAATTAGAATCATTTGTGAATGCATAACAAACTACGTTAAATTGTATAAATAAACTACATAAGCTAATCTAACGAAATACCTAACTCGCTAAAAAACTTCGGCATCAACGTCATCAACAAAACATCTATTTCATTATCCGTAGTCTCTCTCGTGTCGTGCCACATCTAAAATAAAAGTAGATTGAAAGAGTTACTACAAATATTATATACTAAATCTAAAGGCAAAGAGAAAAATCGGTAACATCGCCAATAAAGCTATGTATATATTTACATGTTATATACATCTAAACCTTCTAAGTTTAAAAAAAATAAAATAAACAGTTAAGTAATAAATTGATAAACAAGTATATTTTACTTACTTCATCGGGAAATTGGTTTTGATGCAAACTGACGTAGCAAACACACATACATCAACCATTGTGTAGTTGAACTCGGATCCTAAGGCGGTAGGAATTAGGCTTGAAAGACGATAGTTAGAAGCATTTTTTTTCGCCTTTTTATCTTTGTTGAATCCAAAATATATACATGTCCTATGTGTTGGGCAATGATGAACAAAGACCAATGGTCACTACAAAATTAGCGTTATAGAATAGTTAGGTGAATCATAGTAATAAAATAAAAGCAAGTTAACTAAAAAAAACTTACTCGGCCAAATGCGGTGCAAGAATGAAATGTATACATATCCTAACTCCCCAAGTATACATATCCCCTTAACTCCCCAAGTATGCATAAAACCGCAAACTCGTAGGAGTAGAGGAAATACCAACCGATCTTTTCTTAAATGACGTTTCGTTAAAATGTATACATATCCTAAATGAGATAGAATATTCAAAAAGCAGTCCCAAAACGGGACAATCCAAAATTTATCTCTATTAGATAAATTTTAGACGGGTAATTCTAAAGGGTTATCTAAATCTATATGTATACACCTATATGTAAATGTAAATATAAATAACATCTATATGTTAATAAAAAGATATAAAAATTTTACATTTCACTAAAAACATATTACAACAAGGTTAAAACTTAAACATACTTTATTACTATATATAAAATAATTTTTATACACAATGTACTAGTGATTTATAAAAACAAAGCAAGAAAAAATCAAATTTATTTTTTTTAACAAAAAAACATATAATTAAACAACATTCTCTATAGGAATACCTGTGGATAGATAATATAAAATAATTAAGAACTATTACTTCTTTGGAGAGTATGACTAAGAGTATGACATTAGCCTCTTCACTGTTTGGTTTTGACAAGAATTGTGGGTCAAACCGTTAATTACAACTTTGAAAATTGTTTCGTCAGTTATTCCAGTTTTAATGGTTTGATTTTAGCGGTTTAAAATTGTTTTTTTTTCTTTTGTATGAGAGATAGTTCATATGCATAAGTAGGCATTAAAAAAAGACTAAACGTACATTAGTAATTATTACGGAAAAATTAAGAATCTAAGCGGTTTAAATTGTCCCCAAACCTTCCGGGTCGTAACACTGCTTGATCCATCACCTCTGGCCTAGAATAATTATGCCAACAAGATCAATAACTACAAATTATCTATCATACATTAGTAATTATTACGGAAAAATTAAGTGTTTCATGTACCTGTTGGTAGAACCAATTATGTAAACGCCCTTGCGTTGATCAGCCCCGTCTAGCTCTATCAATAACTTCAAAAATATAAAGAATCTTCATATATTGGATACAAAAAGATGATGGTTATAAAAACTTTAAAAATATTAAACTATTGATTCACATTACCTGATTCAAAAGCCGCTCAACAACCCAGCCTCCTTCCCTTCCACGCTTGGTTTTGACAAAAAATGTGGGTCAAACCCAGCCTTGTAGTAAAAGGTTTTGGTCGCATTTGATCCTCTCAACAGCTTCATTAAAAGTAGTCCAGTGCAAGACCCAATCACCAAATTCTCTGAAGCAAACATCAGCATATGCAACGTAGTCTTTCCTGCATATGTAAAATAGTAACCCATTAAGTGACTTTATCATATTTCATAAATAGTTATGAAACAAAAGTTTTTGTTATAACTGATATTAGACAATTATGGTAAAATACTTGGGATCAGTCTGGACCAAGAGATGGAAAATCTAAAAGCTTCTAAACCTGTGTCTGCCATAATTTCAATGTCGTCCTACATATTTTAAGTTAGACTCGAGCAAAATATATTGAAGTTTGGATGCACTCTGGTAAACTAGCAGTTATTCAAACTTATTGCGTATATTGAAGTTGGGATGTTCTAAAAATAGCTCAAGCCGAGTCAAGTCAAGCCGAGTTTGAGCTTTGGGTTTTACTCGCGAGCCGAGCTCAAGCTCGAGCCTAGTCAAGCTCGGGCTCGGACCGACTCGTCAACATTAGATGTGATAGACTGTAATAACAGGACAGCGTGAATGGCACTCTTTTTTACCATTAGATGTAACAACCTTTGACTTAGTCACCATTGACCTGCAAATCCAATGTACATATCATAAAGCATAAAGTACTACCCTGTATAAAATCTAAAACAGTCAAGAAACATGTCTTTTTGTAATGCTCTAAGGTCGTTAAACTTACATCAAATAATTATACAAATTCAAGAGATTAAGCCACTTACAAGAACACTAAATTTGAGTGAAAATTAGAGTGAATGTCGCCAAAGTTTAGCCTTTAGAAGTCTTCTACAAATAACTGATCATCGCCTTGATGTCACCCAACATAGATTGGAACAAACCTGGAGATATCTAACAAGGTTTGATCCGAAATGGTAATGACTAGTATGAAAAAAGTTAAGTACTTATAGTTGGTGTTGTATCTTGCACCATTCAGGCATCCATGTCAATGCAAATAAAAAAATGCAGTTAAATATAAAATCACTGACAGAATGTATATGTGACAGATTCAACTCATTGGCTAATCGACTCATAACACTAAGCTAGTGATTTTTTTTTTGTAGATCATGTTTGTCAAACTAATTAATATGTAATGAAGTCATTACCTATTGCTATGATGTTTACCATGAAAGGGTTGAAATTAGAGGTTTACACGAGCCGAGCTATTCGCGAGCAACTAGATCTCAACTCGGGACACGCTTAAACGAGCTCAAGTCCGAGCCCAAGCTTAAAATCAACCTCATTTAGTAAACGAGCCCTAACCCAGCTTTCGCTTATCCAGCTTGATCCGGCTCGCAAGCTTAAACAAGCTCACTGTTTATATAACTTTTAATTAATATATTAAACATATATTTTAAATAATAATAACTAATATTTAAAAATTATGAAAAAAATAACTAAATTATATATAATAATAATTATAATTAATATAAATTAACTAATAGGTAATATAAATAAACAAGCCAAGCCTGAGTCGTGCGCGCTCGAGCTTGAAACACTACCTAAGAGCTGAGCTCAAGCTCGAGTTTTCATAAGTTAAACGAGATCGAGCTTAATTGAGTTAGGGCTAGGCTCATTTGCACCCCTAGTTGAAACTATGGAAAAAATAAATCTTTAAAAAAAGTAGTAATAAGCAAAATTAATTTGAACCAACATATTACTCACACTAATTTGTTGATATTAAATTGAAAATCTGTTAATAAAAATCCACATAAAATACATACAAATCTGAGTATGATTATAAACACGTTAGCCATTCTAAAACAACGTAAAGAGATTCAGGGTAATATCTCACTTAGAAATTTTATCATACATTGTGGCGTGCATTGGTCAACCAAACAAACAAATAAACTAATCCCTGTTAGTTCAGCCCCAAATAACAATCAATAAACAAAGTTCAAAATAAAAAAAAAATCAAATCTACAAAAAAATTCCAAAAAAGGTCACCTAGATTTGGTGATTGGCTCGTGATGGAAGCTGTTGCTCTACTAGGTTTGGTTGCCTTTGCTCAAATTCACCTAATATATAATTTAGATAAAATGGAATAAGTTAAGACCACTTAAGATGTTTTTGAACTCCTTCAAATCAAATTACCTGTAGACTAAGCAGGTTTATCATAACTGATGGTTTGAGTGGGTGAAGCAGTGTTGAACTTGAATGAAGAAGAAGTTGAATGAGGAAGAAGGGGGAATTGAATGAGTAAGATGAAAGGAATTGAAAGAGGTAAGGTTTTGGTGGTTGTTATGTGCAGCGATTCTTGAAAGTTTATAAGACGGTGTTCACATACAACACCGTCTAAAGGTTGGAGAAATAAGTATAAAACAGTGTTTAAGCATTAGACGGTGTTCTTCTGAATTTTATTGAATATTTTATTTAAAAGAGCTTAAGGTTTTTATTGGTATTGGTTTTAAGACGGTGTTATTACTTTAACACCGTCTAAAACAAATCCTTGACACCGTTTAATGCTACATTTTGTAGTAGTGTTCACCGAGTCCTATGGAGAAATCCTATTTAGTAGCAAGTTTTTCGTTTTATTTTGAATAAGTTTGTTATTTTCTTTCTGCACGTTTGCTTATTTATACGCTGTTTATAGCCACGTTCTATGATCAATAAATTCATTCATTCCAGTATAACATAATCCACTTTGTTGCTTGATACACAAAAACCGACAATATACGTCTTAAATCATTTAACCTATAGTTATTCGGTTTTCTCTTATAACATGTAATCCTTAGCTTTTTTTAAAACATGTGTGCTTTGGTTTTTTACTCTCGATGTTTTATGGGATTTGATATTGTCAAATCACTTCCACATAATCTCGTTATTTTATTGTTATCTGATTTTTTTCCTTGTTAATATTTTGTAACCTTATTTATTCCAATCATTGATAATACGTATCTTTTGACATCATCAAACCTATAGATGGTACCAGAGCAGGCTACGCTCTCACACAAAACCTAATCGCATCATGACCAGAAAAGAAGACAACACCGAACGACTAAAGAATGAGGGAGAATCCATTGAATCGAAATCACCGTGCTATATCCATCCATCGGATTATCCTAAGCAAATGCAAGTAAACCATGATCTAACTGACAACAATTTAATGATTGGCAACAAGATATGGAGAATTTCTTGTTCGCCAAGAACAAGATCGGGTTCGTTGAAGGCTCCATTGCGAAACCAGAAAAGACATCACAATGTTGCATGGCATGGATGTCTTGCGATGCCATGATAAAGGGATGGCTAGCAACCACCATGGAAAAAGATATTAGATGCACCGTGAAATACGCAAATACGGCTGCAAAGATATGGTCGGATCTGAAGGAACAGTTCAGAGAGTAAGTGCCTATAACAACCCTTGAAAACGACCCTAAACGCTATTAAATACACCCCGTATGCGATAGTAGGACCCGTATAACATTTATTTTAATAAATAACAAACAAAACAAAGAAAACGGGCCGCTCGCGGGCCGCAACCCAGTTGGTTGTAGGTTTTCGCGGGGCGCGACCCCATGTTAGTTGTCGAACACCCTTTGTGACACGTGTCGTTACACTTGTCGACCCTACTCGCTGACTCACCAACCCTATGGCTGACCTTAAAGCCCTCGCGGGTCGTAAAGGAAGTAGAAGAGGCTCTCGTGGGGCGCGAGAGATCTCGGTATTAGCTATAAAATGGGATCGAAGCGGCATTTGTTCGATGTTCAGAATTTCTTTTCTCTTTCAAATCTCTAATAGTAAAATCTTTGGAATAATACCCCCTATTAGCGAAGCTCTGCCTCGTTGAAAGTATTATAACCCCCGATCATGTATTCGTTACCCTGCTCGGTTGATCTAGAATTTCCGTAACGCATGTCAAGGCTCTGCCTGACTCAGTCGTTGGAGTTCTGTCCCGTGTTACACCCGATTAATCTAGGACTCCATAATGCATCTCAAGGCTTTGCCTAACTCAGTCATTGGAGTTCTGTCTCGAGTTGTACGGTTAATGTGATTTGGGTTATCTTACTAACAATCTGCATTGTTTAATTTTTAATAGATAATAACCAGGAGAATCACCAGGAAGCTATAATAGTATCAAATAAGTAACAATGTGAGTACATCTTCTTTTTGTCACCTTTTTACCAAAACCTCAAATTCTTTATATTACACTTAACAGTAATTGAGTATTTGTAATTCTACCATTACTGCCGGTATGTTGGGGTTTTGTATACATTACTTGAAAATCGTTAGTATTGCGAATAGTAGCATGACCACAAGTCAGGATTGACAGTACAAAAGAGGTAATTGGATAGATATAAACAATGTAAATGCGGATGCTCTCAACTACTGTTAAAATTATAAAACCTTTTTGATTAATTTGGGATGCACTCGCCAGTATTTCTTGCTGACAAAACCTTTTTAAAACGTGTTTCAGGTAACTTAGTGTGATGCCAATAAAAGCCAGCTAGAGAGCACTGAGGGCTTAGAAAAGTGGCTTTAAAAGTTACCTAAATAAAAATGAGACTTGGTTTTCAATAAATAGGGCTTATCCCTATAAATGTATTGCAAATGAAACTCGTGTTTTATCCCACTTGCTTATTATAAAATATAGTGTTTTAAACTCTGATAACTATTTCCTAACTACGGTCTTGATGAAAGTTTTCCGCTGCATAATTAATAAACACCGATACCATCTGACTGGCTCATGGCTCCCGCTCCCAGGGTGGGGTCGGGGGCTGTGACAGTGCCCCTCGTGCTTATGAGTTGAAACACTCTTTCTATCACCCATTAGAATGCTGCGTTCATATCATCCTATTACACCAAGCTTTGCGGTGTGTGGGATGAGATACAATCATTATTACCCATGCCTCATTGTGTATGCAGTGGTTGTACATGCAACGTTGGAAAACAACTAGGTGAGTTGAAAAAAAAAGAGAGTATGAGTTTCTGATGGGTCTCGATAATGACTTCTTCCTTATTCGAACACATATCTTGGCTGTGAATCCAACACCAACCTTAGGGAATGCCTATGATCTACTCTCGGAAGATGAGAGACAAAGGGCCATATTGTCTAACAAGAAACCCACAAACGAACTCGTTGCTCTTTAGACTTTTATCCCTGGACGGAGAGACAAATAATCAACGCCGACATTACAAACCAGCCTCAAAGGAACCCAAATAAGGTGATGTCATTGAACATTGTATTGCAACAGGGATGGCCACACTCGTGATGGTTGTTTCAAACGCATAGGGTATCCAGATTGGTGGTCGGGAAACCAGAAACGAGAAGAAACAAAGTCTAAGGCAGACATGGTCGAAAAAGATTCAAGCCCCGTACCAGGATTGTTAAGCGAACATTATAAAATGTTTGTTAAGCACATTGCAGAAAATGGTGGCCTAAGCAATGACGACATACAACCAACGACTTGCATGACAGGTAAAAAGGATGATGATGATGATTGGGTAGTAGACTTGAGATCCACCGAGCACATTACCTACAACATTGATATATCATTGAAAATAGAACGCGGAATCGTTTTGAGACTCCAGTTATCATTCCAAGCGGAGATACTATGCCTGTCGAAGGACGTGGTTAACACACTGTTGGTACACTTTATGTGGACGCGACTCGGATCAGTTCGACTCGGTTTGATTCGGTTCGGGTCGACTCGGTTAGGTCCGGCTCAAGCCCGACGTCACGACATTCCTCCGTCGTGCGCCCCAGAGTTAGACACGCGAAACACGGAACGCCGCGAACCAAGACCAGGTGACACATCACCATGACATCATCTCTGTGATGTCATGATGATGTCATAGTGTTGAAAATGCATGCAAATGATGACTTTGTGAATCAAATGACGAAACAAAAATGTGTTTCGTCAACTTTGTATTGCTTGTCCCTGTTTCGTCGCCTGCTGGGCTTATTCAGGCCCAATCTCTGGCCCAAAGGTGTTTCGCCGTTTCCTTTTCAGTTTCGTCAAGTCTGTGTCTCTGTTTTAGTATAAATAGGTCTCATAGTTTCTGTGTGAAACTCAGATGAGAGATGAGAGAATGCCCTGCAAGTCTGTAAACTGTGTTTGTATCAGTTGTGCATTCTCATCCAGTTAATCAAACGATTGTGTTTCTTTGGTTAACCACTGTGTTTACTTTGTTCTATGTTTGATTTGGCTTAGTTAAGTGGATTCCGCACACTTAACTTTGTTTGTTATAAACAAGGCTTTGGTAGTGAAAATCGATCCTCCGATTTCGGGACCTACAAGTGGTATCAGAGCCTTGGCTCTAATCCTTGTTTAAAACCAAACAAGTTTCGGTTTTTATCAAGTTTGTTCTTGAAAAGTTCATATATTTTTCTGAAAAAGTGGCTAAGATCTGTTAGAACTTGCTTGTTTGCCAAAGTTTTGGTAAAAACCTTTGTTATATTCTTGTTCACAAGATAAAAATCGGGTTTTCATTAAAAGTTTGTGCATTTTCGTGTTTCGGAAAATTGTTCGGTGACCGGAAAATTCAAAAATTCTGGAATTGTTCTTCATATCTTCAGTAACCTTCAAAGAGTTGTTCAAACTTTCAACCTTTTTGATCCTTTGTGTTGTTACTGTGCAATTTGTTGGAAAGTTAAAAAAAAAATTATATTTGATTTGAAAGTTGGGCTATGTGCTGTTCGGTTGGTATGATAAGGTATGTTCTAGTTTGAATTTGTGTGCCCTTGTCAGACAAAAGGATAAGCCTACTTTGAAAATATCACACCAACTCACTGACCTTATCACTTTGTTGGTTTAAAAAAAATTATTATTATATCTTGTGTTGAAAATTGTGTTGTCAAAAAGCATGGTGGTTGATTGTTTGGTAAGATAAGTTTGTGTAGAGTTGAAAATTGTGTTCTTTTGTCAGAGAAAAAGATAAGGTTACTGTGGAAAATATCTCACCAACTCACTCCCAAATCTTGTCCACAATTGAGTTTCACCGAAAAGGATTCAGACAAAATCATTTGTGTTTCGTCATAATAGTCCAAAATCACAAGAATCAATTATAAATCAGTTTCGTCATATTGAATTGGACTTCAAACTGATTTGGGCCTCACTCAGTTTCGTCGATCAAAAGCCCAATCAGAACCTTTTCGCCGATCAGAAGCCCAAACAGAATTTTTGTTTCGTCGCAAATCTGACAATCGTTTCTGTTTCGTCGACCTGACAATCATTTCTGTTTCGTCGACCTGAGATCAGTTTCTGTTTCGTCGCACATATCTAACAATCTGTTTCATCGTTCAATAACTAAAACAGTTTCGTCGATCAACAGTTATCACTTCTGTTTCGTCGCTGGTTAATCAAGATCTCTGTTTCGTCGCCAAATATCATCAAATCAGTTTCGTCATTGATCATAGTGTTTCGTCGAGATTGTTGTCAATTTTAAACAGAAGGTTTGCAAAAGTGATTTAACAGCGTGTTTTTAAGTGTGTGATCAGTTTTTCACATACATATACCAATCATGAGTTGCACAAGTCCGTGGGATTGGAGTACGGACCCACAACCAGATCAAGATCAAACTTCCGCAGCCGCGTGGGCAAGAAATATGATTCCTCAACCATCCATAAGTGCAAGTCAATGGGCTTTGTTGTCGAATCAAAATCAAAACATACAGAATCTTTTGGTAGCGAGAGGAGAAGGATATGCAGCTACTAGAAAGACACGTCATGATCTGTTGAAGAAGAAATTCGAATCATTTCAGTTCTTGGAAAATGAAACCCTAAATGATATGACTACACGTTTTTATCATTTGATGTGTGAAATGTATTATTTTGGTGTTCTTGCATCTCAACAGGAAATGGTAGCACGGTTTGCTGATGCTCTACCTCCAAAGTGGAGCCCATTCATTGAGCTTTTAAAGCATACGGGCGTTTTAGATGTTGTCAATGTTAATATCTATGAATTCATTCAGAAGTTGGAGCAAAAGAACGAAGAGGAAATTCGGAAAGCTAAAAGGATTGCACCTACTCAAAACACAGAAATGTATTTGCCGGGTTTTGGTCCTTCAGCTAGTTCTAGTTCAGTTCAGCAACCGAAGCTTCAAACGGCGTTTGTATCCAATACAAGCTCTTCTCCGTTTCCACAGTTCAATCAAGCCCAACCACAGTGGGATCAAAGTGCTTATCTTTCACAATCCATACCTCCACCTCAAGTTACCACTACTCAACCACAGTTCGATCAAAGTGCCTATCTTTCACAATCAATACCCACACCACAAGCCCAAGTTTCCACAACACAACCTCAATTTGATCCAAGTGTCGATTGTGGTCCGCCCATACAGTTGGGAAACGGTGATCAAACAGGAACTGTGTTTTATGCTGAAATTGTCAAGAATTTCAATGATGGTGAATCTTCAGGAAAAGATGATAGTTCGGGATACAGTGGCAGTTCGGATGACGAATCGAATTTGAATGAAAGAACTGATTCTGAAGCTGATAATTTGCCGAATGATGCTAACAAGAAATCTGACTTGATCAAGAAAGTTGATGCTACATCAGAAGAAATGGAGAAGATTCTCACTGAAGATGAATCTTTCTCTTCTCAAACTGCCTTTATGGCAAATGTCTCAGCCTCTACGAGTCAGGTAAGATCTGAAACTCATAGCATATGTAGTGATTGTACTGATATGAAACTTAAATGTGCTGATTTGAAACGTGAATCTGAAATGGTTCATAGTCACAATCAGAGTTTGGTTATTGAACTGTCTAAGTGCAAAGAGGCAAACATGGCTTTAGTTCGAAACGAAAAGGAATTTAAATCTGTAATTGAAACCTTAAAGAAAAGCGTTTTCGAAGTAAACAAAGTTGTTTATCATAAACAAGTTAGCATTAACGATTACATTAACATTGTTGAGGAAACCAAAAAGGAACTAGCCATTGCCAAATCCGAGCATGATGCTATCAAGCAAAAATTGGAGAGTTATTCTAACTCCAGATTTGTGCTCGATCACATCATTGACGTTCAACAACTGAAAGGAAACAAGAAAGGCGTAGGGTATGAAAAGTGTCCGCCCCCTTTAAGACATAATTATACTCATATGCCCGATGAAGAGGATATGCCTCGTTTTGAACCATCTGTACCTCTCGATTATGAGGATGTTACAACTGGTTTAGGTTTCAAAACGGACAATTCATCGGAGGGCTCATCTGATAACAAAGAAAAGTCATCATGTGCTTCAAATCAAAGTCCTCCAACCATTGAGGACTATGATTCTTCAGATGATGAATCAGATGTGAATGACCAGGATGAATCACTTGATGAGACGAAAGGAGTAGAAATTCCAATTGAGAATTATATTCTTTGTGATCCTCCTACTCCTGTCGTGCAACCTGTTGCCAAGCAAGTGATAGATCCTGTCAAGAATGTCAAGGATGACAAAGAATGTGTGTCTGCTGTTAAGAGCAATAACGTGTTGTATACTTTGGTCGGTGATGCTAAAATTTATTCGGACAATGATTTTCCAATTAAAAATGTCAATCCATCTTTGATTGATAAAGTGTTTGAAGACAACACGAATAAATTTTTGGGAAAGAGCATTCCCGGAGTTGTGGTAACACAATGTGATCCTGTTCCAAAATCAGAAATCAGAAAACAATTTGGAAAACAGAAATCACCGATAAAGCAACAACCTATTGCCTCTAAGGGTAAACAACCAAAAAGGCGAGCTCAAAAGCCTAACATTTCTCAATCAAAATTTGAAACAAAAGGAGCTCGTTATCAGAAGAAAAGCAAGGATGTTAAATTTGTAGCATCAAAGGGTACGGATAAAATTGAGACTTTTGAAAACAAATCAAACACCGATTTTGTACAACAAGTTAAGATTTTGAAACGTAATAGTGATAACAATTACACCCAACACACAAACGGGTGTGATGAAAGAGCAAGTACCTCAGGTTCTACAGGTTCGACATCTGCCAGTCGATCAAATTCTCCTAAGTTTGTTGAAAGGAGAACGTGTTTCAAATGTGGGAAGTTTGGGCACATCATTAAAGACTGCACAAACTCGCCTAAACCAAATTTTGTTGAAAGAACCCCTTCTGAACAAGGTCACTCACAACGTCGTCCTATTTCTCCAAAACATGATAAAAGAACTGTTAAGGAACAAGAAACGAAACAACGACGTCATAACATCAAAGCTGTTGAAAAGGCTTTAAAATCTGAAGTCAAAACGGTTAAAAGGAAACCTAGTTTGTCACAACCATTAAAACCAGAAACTGTACATAATACACAATCTGGTAAACAAAAACAAACTTGGAAACCTAAAACGGGTGAAAGTTCAGGGGGAGGTGCTATGTTTGAAAATCATCAGGAAATTGAAATTACATTTCTTGATTCTCAGGGGCAACCTAAGTCTATGAAGGCTTGGGTCCCCCTCTCCAACTAATCTCTGAGTGAGTGTGTAGGATGTTCCAGGAGGAACTTTCGATAGTCGTAAGATTGTTGATAGTGGAGCGTCCTTGCACAAGATAGGCGACAGAAGAAATTGTTGCCTTTGATAGAGAGTAAAAGAAAGGGGAAACAGAGTTGTCTGTTGAAAGAAATTGATAACTTCGACAAAATGCAAATCATTTCAAAGTGTGATTGTTAAAGGCTTTGATCGGGTCCCCAGGGGTAGATTCAAATCAAAATGTACGCACCTGCAGCACGTCTGAAGTTCACAATCGACAAGATGAACGTGCAGTGTACATTTCTTCGCGGTGTGATTGAAGAAAATGTGTTGTTGAACAAACCAACCGGGTGTGCGGATGCCTTGGCGTGGATTGAACAACCGAACACTACTTCTGAAGGAGAAAGACAAAGACCTTCGCCGGTGCAATGTGGAAGACCAGCCGGAACCAAAGGTTTCTGATCTTCTTGCTGTGAAGAGATTTCCCGGTAAATTGAAGTAGCTACAAGGAATCGACTTTGAAGTCCACACCGGGTGGATATCCAGTTTGGGAGAGCACTCAGATTCCTTGCAATGCACGAAGCAGTTGCAGGATACGGTTTTAAATTTCTAATCTCTCCTATACTTGTCGATATTTAAGCTGCTTTATGAATTGTTATCCTCTCGTAGCACTCTTTGACATGACACGTTGAACTCGAATATCACCTCACACGTGATTGTTTCACTATGAAACTTGTCAATGTTGTCATGGTCAGCACCGCTTACCGACATGCCAACTGATTTTTCAAAAATTCGATACATCATTTCTGATTCAAAAATTAATTTTGGTAAACGGCATTGAGGTAAAACATGAGTTAACCGACATCGGAAATCGTTTTTGTAAATACCTTTGTGTTTTTAAAATTTATCTTAGTTTGTTGATTTTAGGGGGAGTAAATCCAAATTTGAAAAATCCAAAAACAACGAAAAATTTCAAAACGCAAAAACATTGGAAAAACAAAAATGAGTTTCCTGGCGAGAAAAAGAGAAAATGATAGCACATCAGTGGTCTGTCTAAACCTCTTTAAACTGAAATGCAAAATGAAAAACGATAAGCAGCTCTATATAAGATGTATCGGTAGGCTCACAATCATTTTAAAGTGTGCAGGGTGATATAAATCCTTAAATCGACTGAAGACCTGGTGGGAACCGCACATTGGCATATGGTCTTAGTACCGAAATTTCGTTTGAGAGATTGCCGAGGTTCTGAGATATTCGGTCTTTATGCTGCTTATCATCTGGGTATCATGGTTGTATCTTTTACCGAAAAAAATAACGGGGACGCAAGTCTAGATCTTCCATGATACCATACATACGTGTACATACTGCATTCGACCTCAATAAGTGATCAACAATCACATGTCCACGAAATAAGTGATAAAATATCACATTTATCCGGGAGTCAAGTTCGTCTCTCTGCTGTACGAAAGTACTGACCTGTTCACGGACTTGCTCCTGTGCCCTCATGCATCGAAAATCAAGTTCCTCATCAATAAGTGATTCTATCACATAGGGCTTGTTTTCAATCAAAATAAGTGAGAATCTCACATCATATACGGTCAAACAGATGATAAATGGTATACTCACCGGTAAGATGAACCCTCGTGCATACCTTGATACGGGAATGTGTCGTGTGTGGATGAACACCGGTCGGTAAGTATAAATCATACCTTAACGTATCCCCTAAACATGATTACATCTGATAAGTTGAGCTTATGTGGACAACAATACCGATAATTGTTATAGGATGCTTATCTAATTGTTAACTAAATGAACAACAAGAGCGTTTTGACATGACCTTACACTGATATGATTCTCTTACCCTCGAAACTCGCAAAAAGAATGTCTGTAAATATTTGTTTACTGCTTTCGTTTCTGCATCTTTGTATATATTTATTTATTGCTTTCCGTCTTTACATTTGAAAAATTCAAAATTCCAAAAAGATTTTAGGTGTGTTTTAATATAAACTTTATAAAATCCAAAAAGATTTTGCTTCTAGTTTATTTTTGATTGACCGATGTTGGAACTCGAGTCTATCCTACCCAAAATCCTGATTGTAAGCCGGAAAACAATTGCATCTTCATAAACTGTCGAAGTTAACAAGTTTTGAAAGTTAAAGGATTAAAATTGATCATTTTCTAACCTTTCAAACTGTTGTCGGTCGGTGTTGATTGAGATTTGATCTCATATGTGTCTTTTGTTTAAATGTTAACTATATTCCAAGCGGTTGTTCTCATTATGCATTTAGCTTTCTTGCCTGTGCAGATGCTAAAGGCGAGGAGAACATGTTCGATGACAAGCTTCGGAATGAAGACACGACGTGAAGGCACTCAAAAGATAAACATGATCTAGTTGCCTCTGACCTCTCATCAACACCACAAGGATCTAAAGAATTGAAGTTCAAAAGATTCACAAGCATGACTCAATGGAGAGTTCATTCTAAGGGGGAGTTTGTTAACACACTTCCTAAATTAAATGGGGAGTTTGTTGATACACTTTCTGCTTACGACGCGTGAAGACTTTGAAGATCCTCCGACATGAAAGACACAGAAGACGTACCATCACGAGTAGCGTCCAAGGGGGAGTTTGTTGGTACACTTTATGTGGACGCGACTCGGATCGGTTCGACTCGGTTCGATTCGGTTCGGGTCGACTCGGTTAGGTCCGGCTCAAGCCCGACGTCACGACATTCCTCCGTCGTGAGCCCCAGAGTTCGACACGCGAAGCACGGAACGCCGCGAACCAAGACCAGGTGACACATCACCATGACATCATCTCTGTGATGTCATGATGATGTCATAGTGTTGAAAATGTATGCAAATGATGACTTTGTGAATCAAATGACGAAACAAAAATGTGTTTCGTCAACTTTGTATTGCTTGTCCCTGTTTCGTCGCCTGCTGGGCTTATTCAGGCCCAATCTCTGGCCCAAAGGTGTTTCGCCGTTTCCTTTTCAGTTTCGTCAAGTCTGTGTCTCTGTTTTAGTATAAATAGGTCTCATAGTTTCTGTGTGAAACTCAGATGAGAGATGAGAGAATACCCTGCAAGTCTGTAAACTGTGTTTGTACCAGTTGTGCATTCTCATCCAGTTAATCAAACGATTGTGTTTCTTTGGTTAACCACTGTGTTTACTTTGTTCTATGTTTGATTTGGCTTAGTTAAGTGGATTCCGCACACTTAACTTTGTTTGTTATAAACAAGGCTTTGGTAGTGAAAATCGATCCTCCGATTTCAGGACCTACACACACCCTACCAAGGGGAGGAAAAATTAAAAACGTTTTACACATATCAAAATTCACTTGCAATCTTTTATCCGTTAGCCGGTTGAGCAAAGATTTACAGTCAGCTATAACATTTTTTGCTGGTTTTTATGTAATGCAAAAACTTTACACGAGGAACTTGTTTAGCACGGGTGAATGCAGAGTAGGTTTGTACCAGATGGGGTTAATTTAAGACAACGGAAAAGCTATGCTGACATCTGGGAATAAATAAATAAGTAAATACTAATTATAATAATAACATGTTTGTTAATTGAATTTTATTCTTTTAAAATACAAACTAAATTATAAGGTGAAATTTTGTATATAAGTATATGACTAATAACCTTGGATTTTTTAGTCTAAAAATGTAGAATAAATTAAGTTGTTTATTGGTTGTCTTTGCAATTCCCTAACCCGCCACACACACACAAATGAAACCGATCCATATAATCATTTCCATTAAATTATCATTCAAAGCAATTGATAGCACACCGCAACTAATTAGAGAATTGCAATCAAATCTTGAATGTTGATCAGTTTTCTATAAATATAATGGAAAACATATAGAAATACATGTAATCGCAGACAAGCAAGCAGAGAATCCAGTAAGAGACACAACCATTGAATTCGACATAGTTGTCAGCTTGATTTGGTTCCTCCTTAGGGTTTAAGATGTTGATGGTGAAACCAAATTCAAGGGAATATATACACCTAAGAGGAAACCTAATTAGTTAATAAGGGTAATAAGGTCTATCAATAATTACCAACTAATTATATAATAGGTATAATATATTTTGATCTATATAATATAAATGATTGTAATGACTACACAATAATTATATTTAATCTTACATTCTCCCACTTAGCCAAGTAGTGGAGAGTTCAAATGAGAAGAAATTTTTTATAAGAAGAAAAAAGAAGAAATTTCAACCAATAAAAATTAAAAATGTTTTATTTTACGTCATTTAATATAAGTAGTTAATGTTGCTATAAGGGTACATTGGTAAAGCTACATAGATCATTAATTTTTAGTCCCCCTTTTTAATAACTAACTACATTAAATTTTTTTGTAACTTATCTTCAAAATATATATTTTTTCAAAAAAGTAAAATAAAATAATTTAAAGTGTAGGATAAATTACGAGGTGTATAGGATAAATTACGAGTTGTGTAGGATAAATTTCACGTGTAGGATAAATTTTGAAATATGTAGGATAACTTTTGATGTGTGTAGGCAAAAAAAGTTAGTGTGGAGGATGATAGTCTTTATGACTAATTAATTATTCAAAGATGATAATAAATGAGACAAGTGAAAAAATATATAATATTGTACAAAATTACCCTTTGTTCTTTTTTTTTTTCTCAATTAAATTTTCTTCTCAAATGAACATTCCCCTAGCCAAGTAATCATTTATCATGGGTATTAGATAAGCCTCATAACGAGTTAATACTCATTTTAGCTTTAAACCAAGAACCGTTGCAGAGAAATATACAACCGCTGAATGATCATTCGACTCAGGACCCCCATTAGTCATACTACAGCCTCAATTTAAAACCTAACAGTTATGATCAAAATATGCACGTAAGCCCTTTAATGTTTGATTTGTATTTATATTTGTCTATATGTCATTATACCGGCAGAACATATGTTAGATACGATGACGAAGTACAAGTTGAGGCTAGTCGTGGAGAATGGGGCAAAGGGAAAGAAACCATCAACCGGTAACCTTGGACGGAAAATAAAGAATGTGCCTTGGTGAAAGCGTATTTACATATTTCCGAGGACAAAAAAGTCAAAAATCAACAAAATAAAGACCGTTTTTGGAACGAATTATCGCACACTTTGGTAGACTACATGGTACTACTAATTGGACCATGAATCAAATGACGGACAAGTGGATGGATATAAATAAAAAATGTGTTGACTCAATGCGTGCTATGTGGAAAAGGTATCTTGTTTTGTTACTTCTATTTTAGGGTTATTGGATTTTAATAATCCTAAGTTTCACCTATTGGCCGGTAATAATCCCAACTTTAAAATTTCCCCTCAAACGATCCCAACTTGTAAGAATTTGGCCCTCGTTGATCCTTTTCTAACATAGGTGCACTTAAACCAATTAAAGAGTTTGCATGTGCACTTGAATCTATTGAGGATGCCAAATCCTTATATGTTTGAAAAGGATTAATGGGGGCCAAACTTTTACAAGTTGGGATCGTTGGAGGGAATTTTTAAAGTTGGGATTATTATCGGCGAACATGTGAAACTTAGGATTATTAAAATCCAATAACCCTTTGTTTATAAAATAGAAAATATATATCTTTAGTTATTATTAATTATATTTTTTTAATATATATTAGCTTCGCATTCAACCAAGTGGGACAAACGTCATGAACATTATTGAAGACACTCTAAGCGAGTACCATAGACTGTATTCATCGAAAACTAGATTAATTCATTTGAAGGCTTGGAAAATTAATAGAGCTCATGACAAATGGGTACCAATTCCATCGGTTGATCTTGATGGACCAACGGGTACTCTAAGAGGACTTTCTCAAAAAAGATCAAAAACATCCGAGTCGGGAAATTACACAACCTCAATGAATGGGTTATCAAGCAACATTCCCGACGTCAACTTAAACGACAACCCAATCGACTGCACAACACCAACGAGGCCGCAACGGAGGAAAAGTTTCAATTCGTCAAGCAGAGGGAAAGGTAAAGAATGTTGGATGGATTCCATGAACGAATTCAAGTCGGCAAAAATGTTGGACATGGAGGAGAATAAAGAACGGCGCAAATTGTTGGGGGATGCAAAGTTAAAAAGAGAGTAACAATACATAAAACACTTGG
Organism: Helianthus tuberosus; assembly: GCA_030545235.1. NCBI lineage: Eukaryota > Viridiplantae > Streptophyta > Magnoliopsida > Asterales > Asteraceae > Helianthus > Helianthus tuberosus. The sequence goes on from CM060411.1 coordinate 219,593,990, forward strand.
TTGAGATCGAGAAGAATAAAGATTTGAAAGTGTTGGGCCAATCGCACGAAAACACTAAAAAACCGTATAGCTCAGTTCTCATATAACGCAAACTAGAAATTTGTGCGAAGTAGGCATTGGCAATGTAACTTGTAGGTTTTTTTTTTTTTCAAATCGGTAGTTTATTTATTTATTTTATTTTGACAGATTTTCTATTTTAATTGTACTTTTTTAACTTTAATGCAATTTTTAATTATTTGGGCGAAGTGGGGTTTCACTAAATTCATACAATATTTGGTAAGTGTTCCTGTATCTTTTAACATGGCTCTAACTATTTGCACACCATGGCACGCTATCTACACACTTAGGGTTTACATACGTTGCGTAGAGACCTCTACGCAGCGTATAGGGTTACCTATATACGCAGCGTATAGGTCTCTACGCAGCGTATGTAAGGGGCAGGTACACGACCAGACAGTCAAACCTAGTACCATGTCAAATCAGTCTGACATACGCTGCGTATTGGTCAATACGCAACGTATAGAGGTACCCTATACGTAGCGTATTGATCAATACGCAGCGTATGTCAGACTGATTTGACCCTGATACGATGTTGTCTAGGCACGTGAATAAAGCAATACGGGGAGTAGAGATCTATACGCTGCGTATTTCAGTAAATTTAAAAGTCTATTTAGCTCTGCTTTCTTTTCATCTTCGCACAAGCACAACACTTCATCTATTCTTCTGTGTTTCATATTCTTCTTCAGTAGAGAATTTACACCCCAAACCAAAATCATTTGTTCTGTTTTTTGTTCAATCTTGTTAAAATGTCATCATTTTGGAACGAGAATTATTTCGGTAATCACTATTCTAACGACACATGGGGAGCAAATGATGCCAATGAGGAGGAGGAGGTTGTGTCTGGAGTCCCTGTTGATCAAAAAACACAGTTGCCAGACTTGAACAAGACTCCCACTCCACCTTTTGATGAACCAAATTACACGGCGCATGAAGTGTATCCGGATTACGGATACGGGTATGAATCTCCGTACGTGCAACAAAGTGGATACGGTGCTGAGAATGCACCTGTTGATGAACCATATTACCCGACGCAGCAATCGTATCCGGGTTACGGGGGATACGGGGGTGAAGGTGGATACGGAGGTTACAGTGGATACGGGGGTGAAGGTGGATACGGTGGATATGGGGTAGAAGATGGATACGGTGGATACGGGGGTGAAGGTGGATACAGTGGATACGATATATATGGGGGTGAAGGTGGATACGGTGGATACGGAGGCTACGGTGGATACGAAGAATATGGTGGATATGGTTATGAGCCCCGTAACACACCACTTTATGAACCATCTACCACGGGCAATCTGTTTCAAATAAATGAGGTATCACATTAAAATAATAATTATTATTATTATTGTTAAAAATATTATAATTATAATTATTATTATTATTATTGTTATTGTTATTATTATTATTGTTAAAATACTATATTTATAATTGTTATTATTATTCCTATTATTATTATTATTATTGTTATTATTATTATTATTATTGTTAAAAATATTATAATAATTATAATTATTATTATTATTATTATTATTATTATTATTATTATTATTGTTGTTGTTGTTGTTGTTATTGTTGTTATATTATAATTATAATTATTATTATTATTATTGTTAAAAATATTATAATTATAATTGTTATTATTATTATTATTATTATTATTGTTAAAAATATTATAATTGTTATTATTATTATTATTGTTGTTAAAAATATTATAATTATAATTGTTATTGTTAAAAATATTATTTTATAATTGTTATTATTATTATTATTGTTATTATTATTATTATTATTATTATTATTATTATTATTGTTGTTGTTATTATTATTAACGTAACTTTTTTTAGCGTTTCATGTCTCTAACTGATTTGAAGAATTGGGTACAAGAAATGGGAAAGGAGTATGGTTACGTAATTGTTACCCGCCGATCGAAAAATATTGGCGGTACTACTGGGATGGTATGGCTTGTGTGCGACCGTAGTGGTGAGCACCGTAGTAAAGCAACAGTTAGGAAAGCTGGTAGCAAAAAAATCGGTTGCCCATTTTCATTACTCGCCATCCGGGACATGACGAATGACACGTGGGAGTTAAAAGTGGACAACGCGAACCATAACCACGAACCTACGACGAGTCTGTTGGGCCACGCTTTTGTGCGATGATTTACTGAAGTCGTATACAAGCTAGTGGAGCAGCTAACTGCTCAAAACATGGAGCCACGTATCATATTTCAAACCCTAAGAAAGCAGTTCCCCTACAGCCTGCATGTTCAGAAAGACGTGCAAAATGCGGTACAAAAAATTAGAGCGACACTGATGGACGGTAAGACTCCTATGAAGGCACTGGAAAGCCTGCTGCATGACAACCGATTCATTTACGACACCCGACAGGAACCCAAAACAGATGTCATAACAGAGATTTTCTTTGATCATCCTTATTCAATCACCATGTGGCGTGCATTCCCGCACGTGATGTTGATCGACGCGACCTACAAAACAAACCTCTACAACATGCCATTTGTCCAGGTTGTGGGTATGACGTCGACCAACAAGTCTTTTTGTATCGCACATGCCGTTATTTATAAAGAACGAAGGGGTAACTACGTGTGGGTGCTTGAGCGGATCAAGTCAATGTTGCATGAATGTATGATTCCGCGTGTGATAGTCACGGATAGAGAGCTTGCCCTAATTAACGTGTGTTCTAAAGTATTCCCGAACGCAACCAGGTTTCTATGCCATTTTCACATCGAACAAAATATAGTTAGACATTGCAAGCAAGGGTTCAATAAAGAAGATTGGGGGAAATTTATGTCGTACTGGTGGAGAGTGTGCGAATCTGCTTCAGAGCCCATGTACAAGTACAACTTGGAGAAAATGTATAACCGACTCGTGGTTGCCAACCAAGAAAGTAAGTGTTCCTTCAACAGAAGACTCACCCAATCTATTATATTTTACACACGCTTTTACATTTCATTATTTTATTTTTGTAGGTGTCTTTGATTACGTCTACGAAAACTGGCTCAAAGACTATAAAAAAATGTTCGTCGTTATTTTATTTTTTTATTATTTAGTCGACGTCGTCCGTAAGGCACGTACGGGCCTAATGAGCGTCGAAACTATGTTCGTCGTTAAAATATATTTTTTTTACTATTTAGTGGAAGTCGAACCGTAAGGCGCGTAGGTCTCTAACGAGCGTCGAAACTAAGTTCGTCGTTTTATATTTTAACGACGAACTTATTTCGACGCTCGTTAGGGACCTACGCGACTTACGGTTCGACATGGACTAAATAATAAAAGAAATATAATTTAACGACGATCTTAGTTTTGACGCTCGTAAAGCGCGTACGGGCCTAACGAGCATCGAAACTAAGTTCGTCGTTAAAATTTATATTTTTTTTTATTATTTAGTCGAAGTCGAACCGTAAAACGCGTAAGTCTCTAACGAGCGTCGAAACTAAGTTCGTCGTTTTATATTTTAACGACGAACTTAGTCTCGACGCTCGTTAGGGACCTACGCGCCTTACGGTTCGACTTCGACTAAATAATAAAAAATATATTTTAACGACGAACTTAGTTTCGACGCTCGTTAGGACCGTACGCGCCTTACGGACGACGTAGACTAAATAATAAAAAAATATAATTTAACAACGATCTTAGTCGATGTCGTCTGATTATTATTTACTGACTGGTTTCCTTTTGTGCAGGTATTTGCACAAAATGATTTCCACTTCGATCACTGCTTGAAACAAAAGCCGTGAGTGGTGCACCAGTGGTGACTTATTTTTCTTATATGCCTCTTATACAAGACGCCGTGCACTCTCGCCTACGGGTTGGCGCAGTACTTCGCCTCCGCGCATCATCGACAGGAGTGCGGACAGTTATTCGGCGGCGCCTACATGACTAAGATAGCCCTTTCGTTGGGCTATCATCCGGAGAATGACCACGACCATGTAGGCCCGGCGGCACAGCCGAAGCGGATGGGGAGGAACACATTATCCGGAATGCACGTTACCAAAGACTTCCTAGACGGGAAGCAGTTTAAGAAGCTGGACGGCACGCAATACCAGCTTACACAGCTTCCGGCACAGTTCCCTACGGTATTTCCCCCGCACGATCCGGAGACGCCGGAGCCGCATGAGCCGCCCGCCGTCATTCCGCAGCCACCACCGCCGCGTGGACCACCCGGGGCGCCTCAGTTCCCACGCCATGTTTGGCCCGGTCCTGACCCATCACATCAGCGGCTACTTCGACTCGCTGAAAGGAACAACTATCTGTTGGAGTGGGTGGCTGCGGAGCTGCAGCAGCGTCGACAACATGACGGGTTACCTCCACGACCCTTCATTACGGATGCAGATTGGGATTAGCATCAGCAGCAGCAGGAGCAGCAACCATAGTATTTTATCATTTTGTTATGTATGCACAAACTTTTCTTGTATATATCAAACTTTTGGTGTACATATAAAACTTTTGCTGTAAACAGTTTAACATATTCGAACAGTACCCGGGTATTTCCACATATTTAAGCTATAATACTTTAAAGTTATCCGTATATACGCTTTTCAAAATTTTAACATTATACGCCTTTCGACGACATCGACTAAATAAATTAACGACGACGTCGACTAAATAATAAAAAAACATTATATATTTTTAACTCGTTATATATTTTAAGCGACTTAACGTTGTAACCGGGTGAGAATTTATACCACAAGTAGGCCGAATGTTGAAACAAAATTCTGGAAGGTTATATACGCTGCGTATTGGCCTATACGCAGCGTATATAAACCTGGTAAAAAATTGATGCTTCAAACCTACCAAAATGACCCCAAATTTTCAGATGTTTATATACGCAGCATAGAGGTCAATACGCAGCGTATAGGGATAACCATATACGCTGCGTATTGACCTATACACATCGTAGACACACCTTGTTTTCTGTGCAATGATTGGTTAGCAGGCACTGAGATCTATGGTCTATCTACGCAGCGTATAGGTCAATACGCAGCGTATAGCCCTATACGCTGCGTATTGACCTATACGCTGCGTAGATAAACCCTAATTTTTGCTAAGGTTTGGTGTGCCAATAGGCACATTGGTGTGCCAATAGGCACACCCTTTAACATAGCAACAAACTTGTTATAACTATTATATAAATTGTCTCGTTCTAACCAAAGCCTCAAAATTTTTGCAAAATTAACTTGATTCTAACTAGAAAACAAACATTGTAAGTCTTGATAAATCAATATAAATCAAGAAATACACCGAGTATCGATGGGTTTTACTAATTCACGAATCAAGCATGTGCCTTAACAATGATGTTACTGATTTTCATGCCATTCCGATAACTCACCAGTTATTTCAAGACTCGGTATCCATCAATATAGAAACTAAAATAACAAAATATGAACGTATGTAAAACATTTGCAAATCAAAAAAACCAACATCATGTTCTCTAAATTTCATAAAATTTTAAATGATAACACTCAATAAAACGGCCGATCGCTTTGCTTACCAAAAAGTCCTCGACCATATGTACATGATATTAACTCTACAAGAAGTGGAAATTGTAATGTCACAAAACAAGTAATCGGTAAACAAGATAATACTGCTACCGGAATCAAAATCCAATCTTTCCCTTTCCCAAATAAAAGATACAACGATGCACCAAAAGCAATCATCATTGAGGTTGTAGACAAGAACAATGTCGCCAGGCCCATAATCAACCTTTAAGGTAACGTGTAAAGAAAATCTTGTTCTGCATAACGTGCTGTTAGGACTGACAAAAATAATAACAACGAGGTGGTGGATGCGAATAAGGAGATTGCATCCGCAATAGCAAATATTAGAAAGATGGTGTTTTTGCATAAATAGGGTGGCCTGTATCGCCATTGTTGCTATTAGAAGGATAGATATAAGTTAGATCCACTCTACGTATTCGCTTAAAATCATTCAATTAATTCTCCAATCCCACAATACAGAAGATTCAGAATATGTCAACAAACGGTGGAATTCAAACCCAAATTCCAAAATTACTGGGATCGAATTATTTTCACTGGCACATTCAAATGAAAGTTTTATTAGAATCACAAGATTTATGGTCTATCGTAGAAGAAGGATATAATCAGCCTGCATCAGGGGCATCCAAAAGTGACCAGAATGCATATAAAGAAAATGTCAAGAGAGACAAAAAGGCACTACACATAATCTTCCAGGCAGCGAGTAAAATGGTGTTCGAACGGATCGCTACATGTAAAACCTCCAAGGAAGCATGGAACGTTTTAAACAAGACATACAGAGGCGAACAAAGAGTGAAAATGGTAAAACTTCAAACCCTAAGATGTGAATTTGATGCCCTACGTATGAAAGAAAATGAATCAATAGAAGATTTCGTTAATAGAACAACAATCATAGTGAATCAGTTACGTCAAAACGAAGAAAATATTACTGAACAACGAATCGTAGAGAAAATTCTTAGAACATTAACACGTAAGTATGAGTCAGTGGTTGTTGCCATCGAAGAATCCAAAGATATAAACAACATGTCGACCGAAGAACTACTCGGTATTCTTCAATCACATGAATTACGCTTAAAACAATATGATGAAAACTCGATAGAACAAGCCTTTCAAGTACAAGGTAACAGTTATGATCGTACAAGACAATACAGATCAGAAAATGCAGGAAGAGGACGAGGCAGAGGAAGAGGAAGATTTAGTGGTCAAATACGCTGTTATAACTATCAAAAACTAGGACACACGACACGTTTTGTAATCAAAGAAGAGATGAAAGTGATAAAACAGGAAGTGCACTCTTACAAGAGGGTGAAGCAAACGAAGAAATGATGATACAATGTTCATGATTTTTAATGTAGAAGAGATTACAAAGAATGATTGCTGGTATTTAGACAGCGGATGCAGTAACCATATGACAGGAGACAAAAGTCTGTTCATTACACTCAATGATTCAGAAAAAGAGAAGTGAGAACGGGGGATGACAAAAAACTCGAAGTGCTGGGATGTGGCGATGTAGCCATTAAAGTGAAGGGATCCAAAAAGAAAGTCCCAAATGTGTTTTACGTGGAAGGTTTAAAGCATAATCTACTGAGTGTAGGACAACTAGTTCAGAAGGGTTATGAAGTAAAGTTTAGTAATCAAGAATGCATAATTAAGGAATCAACTGGAGAAATCATAGGTGTGGTCAAAATGACAGGGAATAAGATGTTTCCATTAAACCTCAATCAAGACATAACTCCTCGAGTATATAGTATGATCACACAAGATCTAACTATACTGTGGCATCGGAGATATGGGCACATCAACTTCGACACTCTACATGATATGGGAACAAATGAGGTGGTCAAAGGATTACCCAAATTACCAAAGCAACAAAATAAACTGTGTGAAGGATGCATGCTCGGTAAACATGAATAATGAAATACAATACAAATAAAATACAAAATTTAAAGTGTGTATCTAAGCATCCTACTAGATTCCATGCATCATCAACATCATCACTAAACCTGCAACATGTTTTAAAAGCATAGTTCAATACAAAGGTATTGGCGAGTACACTAGTTTTAGACTCGTGGCATATGTATAAAAAGGTATTTTCAATCCAGCATAGCAATTGGTATACAAGGTCAATCTATCAAGCATAACAATATGTCAACTCTAGTGTCCACTAGTATTTAGCATCCCTCGACACAAAAGTGACGAGACCGTTATAGAATAAAGACTCAACTAAACCTCGTCGGGTTGTGTGCTACTCCTATAGCGCTATAATTGTTAAGCCGAGTTAACAAGTAGTATGTATTCGAGCATGAACCTAAGCATAGCAAAGCATGTATAAGGATTGAACGAATAAAAGCATGTTTGTGAATCGTGCATTTTAACAAGTAAAACATGTTGCACCCAAAATGTATTAAAAGGAAAATGGGTCAAGTGTACTCACAAAGTTGCATATGCTTTCCGATTATCCCATGTGACGAAGTTGTTGAGACTAGAAAGTTGAATGTGTTCGATTTAGAGTTTAAGAGGTGTTTACATATGGTTGTAGGGATTTGGAGTTTAAATAACATGAAAAATAAACATATGAAAATAATCATCTAACACCTATGACACTTGTTCTTGACACTATGCAACTCTAAAAGAGTTTAAATGTTTTCATGGAACAAAGTTCCATTAGAATCGTGACAAGTTGTCAAGGTTTGAAACAAGAACAGAAAAAGCAGTCCACTTTGGAGCCCTTTTGGCAACATTCCAGACTCTGGTTTTCCATGGAAAACCCATGGAAACATAGCTAAGGTCAATACAAAGTAGTAGGAAAAAGAATCGAGTGAATCAGATAAGAATTGAGTGAGTTATGCTCACTTTAGTGAAGTGGTATAAATCTGCTCGAACTTCTGCAATCAGCTATGGTTTGGAGTGTTTGAGAGTGAATGGAGAGTGTTTAGAAAGTGAAAAATGCTTGGAGGAGGCTTGGGTTATATAGGGGATGGATTAGGGTTTCATTGGGTTGGGCTTTGGAAGTGTTTAGTGGGCGAAATAACTCAAAACAAGGAAATTAAGTGGGTTGATGCAAGGTTGTTAAAAACCCTATAATTTTTATTTTATTTTATTTTTTTGACATTAGAAGGTATAAATTTGATGTTTAATAAATTTTTACAAGGTGTCTTGATGCGTGTGTGGTGGTATATAGATTTAAGTATATTTTAAGCCCTTTTTACACGTTAGTCAAGTTTTAAATTTATAAAACACGATATTTTACTAAGACCAAACACACATATGGGCAAGTGCACCCATCGTGAGCGTAGTATAGTGTTGGCAAGATACCGAGGTCGTCCAGGGACACAAGAGCTTTTAGTACCGGTTTATCCTCAACGTCTAATCAAATCAAAAAGTTAGATAAAAGGTTTTAAACTAGAAAAATAAAAACTAACTAAAATGCTGAAAAATAAAATAAAAGTAAAAGCAGATAGACAAGATGAATCACTTGGCTCCAACTCGTGTTTAGTATAACCTTTGATTATTTCCGCACTTTTGCACTTTTTAAGAGATTATCTTAGTTATTGTAGTAGGCCCCTCTTTTGAAGGTGACGTTACCCTCAACCCAGTAGTTTGAGTCAGCAAGGATACAATCCTAAAGGGTTGGATTATTGAAAGATAATTAATTAAGTTATTAATGCATATTATGGTAGGCCCCTCTTTTGAAGGTGACGTTACCCTCGGCTAAGTAGTCTGAGTCAGCAGGGATACAGTCCTAAGTAGCCGGGTTAAAGTATTAATAGTAGCTTACATATGAGGGGATCAAAGAGTTTGGACCCCCGCCATCCAATACCGGTGGGTATTGAAGGAGGTCCTACTAAATTTGACCCAGGTCCTTGCACGATCTATACACTGAACAAGGCAAGACTCTTACCAAACCGTTCCCTTAACCCCCGACCAGGTAGCCAACATACCTCCATATAGACTGTGGAGATATGAATGGTGAAAATATTTTATTTTATATAGACAGTAAAATAATGCCAAGACACCACGGACAAACGATAAGGAAGAATCACCTTCAACATAAGAAACTAGTTATTAAAGTCATTAATACATAACCAAGTAAAAAGTGCGAAAAGATTAAAAATAAAAAGTATTACACTAGACACTTGTCTTAACCAAGTGATGTAAGAGACTTAGGCAAACATGGCCTTGATTGTCAAGAACTCTTACGATCAATCTTGGATCCCGAGACGACTCATACACTCTATGATGGACAATGGATGATGGTGGTGGATGATGGTGTTATGGTGGTGGTGGGTGGTGGGTGAAGTGTGAGAGAGGTGGTGTGCCAAGGGATGGTTTGCAAATGAGCCAAGCACCCCTATTTATAGCCTGAACAGTAGCTCGGGCACGGCCCCGTGTCCATTGGGCTCGGCCCCGTGTCCATCCTCTTCTCTGTCTTCATTAATTGCAGTTTGTCTGCATTAGTTGACCACGCCCCCGTGTACGCTGGGCACGCCCCCGTGTACCGAAGCATATCTGTACTATCAAGATTTGCCTGGATTCTGCGAATCTTATAGTTGACCACGGCCTCGTGTCTGCTAAGCACGGCCCCGTGGTGGGCGATAGAAGCTTCTATAGCTTTGTCTTTTATGCTGGCACTTGGGCACGCCCCCATGTTCACTGTGCACGGGGCGTGTTCAGCCTTCTGTTCTCTTGTTTTGCTTGGGAAGATGTTGTCGGGGAGGTCGGGCATGCCACGTTTGTTCCTTTTCTTGTATTTATGTTAGATTTAGCTGCCTTTTTTGCTTCTTTTGTTAATTTGAGCTCATTTAATCCTGAAAATACAAAAGGAAGACAAAAACACACTTTTTTCCAACATTAGTACTAAAAAAGGGTTAGTTTTATGCCACAATTGATGTAATTTATATGTTGCATTTTGTGCATATCAAATACCCCCACACTTGAATCTTTGCATGTCCTCAAGCAAAACTCTTTATAATGTGGCTTTACACTCCCAAATGGAATAGGTAGAAGAGAAGGTTTTTGGGCTTGTCATAGAGTGTCGGGATTTCCAAGATTCTTTATCAAGTTTTATTTTTATTTATTTACAATCCTATTCGTCATGATTTATTTAAAACTTTTCATAAGATAAATTACTTATTAGGGCATAACATGCCTCTTTAAAATTCCATTTATATACAATTTCACATACCTCACGGGGGATCACTCAACACTCGGCCGAAGATGTATTTTAGTGAATCACTCGAGAGTGGCATGGAAGTTACTCCTACCATAGGCTTGCCAAGCAATCAATACTCCTCCTTTTTAACTATAAACCTTTGTAAATATCAGGAGGACTTTTTGGTGAAGGGTTAGGCTTGGGTTAAAGGTAGGTGGTTGGGTTAGTAGAAAAGGGCGAAAAACGTAAAAACATCGGTTTTCGTAAGACTTTTTATTTTTGCAATTTTTATTTTTTTGATGAAGCTATTATTCAAACAAAGTTATTTTTTATGAACTTGCTTGTTTATTTCTTTTGCTTCATTATCAACATATATATATTATATATATATATATATATATATATATATATATATTTTGAAAAGTCATACGAAAAACAGAGCTTGTTACTAAAACAAAGGGTTAAAAATAAAAAAAGTTTTGGTGGGTGAAAGGGTGTTTGGGTTAAGAAATGAAAAGGTTTAGGCTCAAAGGGGGTTAACTAGGGGGATTTTGGGTAGGTGGTAAAAAAAAGAAAAATAATGGTGTAGAAATAAAAAGGGTTAGTCCTAATGCCTCAATCATTTACTTACTTGGGTTTAAGTTGGTAAGGACCGGGAATATATCGTCGTGGCAAGTTCTAGAGTTGTAAGAACCAAGCGGCTATTCACACAAGAAATGAAAAATGAGCATTTAGTTTAAAGATATGTATTTGTATGCTCAATAAAGGCTCAAAACTCACTTTTGTGGGAATGAGTTTTTATGTGATCAAGTATATATAATCAAATTTTAACTAAGCTTGTCATGCCTTTTCATAATTTTCTTATGTTGGTTCTTTTTATCACAACGCTATCGGTTGTAAATTTGTAAAAATATAACCTTTATAGAATTTGAAATTCCCAAATTAAACCTAGACAAGTAAAAAAAATGAAAATTTTTGAAAAAAATTTGGGGTGATTAGCGGTTCCAATAGAGTTTTGTGTAAGGCTTGTAATTAGGACTTGCAAGATTCAAAGTTTTAGCATCCCCCCACACTTAAATTACACATTGTCCTCAATGTGTCCCAAAAATAAGTTTTTAGGTTGATTGAATGTGTAAAAAGGTGTGAAAAAGCAAAATTTTATGTTACTGGGCGTCTGGACACGGCCCCGTGGTGTCCGGGCACGGCCCCGTGTTCAGTCACCAGTAACAAAAAGTTGTAAAAAGAAACAGAAGCCTGGACACGGGGGCGTGTTGGGTGAAAACGGCCCGTGTCCAGTTTACCTGAACTGGGCATTTTCTGCAGATTGTGCAGCACGGGGCCGTGTTGGGTGGGCACGGCCCGTGCTGAACTTGCTGTAATGAAGAAAATTTTATCGGATGGCCATGTTTTCGTGCATGGGGTGCTGGTCCAAGTTTCCCTTGTTATCCTTCACCATCCCTAGTGTGTTTTATTCATTACAAGAGCATCCAAACACCAAATTAGCTAAAACCATCATTCATTAAGTCATAGAGAGAATTACATAATAATCCTAAAAAGTTAAAATTCTAGATAATTAGGTCAAAGAAACACAAGAAATCTAAACCAAGAAGTTCTAGCCTGCTACTTATTCTATTAGCAAAATTTCCGAAAGGATAATTCCCTCGGTTAGATACGGCTTGAAAAACTTCTTTCTTCGGACATGGGTCCCTCACACGTCGGCGAGCCACTCTTCTATCTCCCTATGGAGAAGAAAGGCGGGCTCATTGGCATTGGTTTGAGGGGGTGCAACCTCCACCGGGACTTCTTGTAGATCTTCAAGAGGAGGTTCCGTTGGAATGTCGTCCCAACCGGTAGGATTGTTGATTCCAATTGCTAGGTTCCAATCCTCTTGAGGGAGGATTGGTTCCATGGGAGGTGTTACAAGAATGTTTAACCTCTGGTGCAAGAGGTTTATTTCTTGAAAACTGTTTTCCAACCCCACCGTAAGATAATTTATATGGTCTATTAGGACCTCCTCTACCAAAGTCATCTCGTCAAGAGCTTCACGTAATGCCATTACGTAACGTACGAGAGTTGCTTCGATTGATGACCTTCTCTCCCTTCGACTGTTTCTGGAGTGCGCAGAAGAAGTTCCACTGTTTTGACTAGACATTCTACGAAAACAAACCAAAAATAGTTCATTTTAATGAAACAGTACATCGGACACGGCCCCGTGCTCACCTTTCTGCAGATTTTTGGAACAAAGAATCTTGGAGTTTTAAATTATTTTTCCAACTTATGAAGCATTTTTGAACATAAATAACTTAAAAGAATGTTGCACAACTTATTTTTAACAAGATTCCTTGGACAAAAATCTAATAATCACCACAATAAAGCTTGAGATCAAGCTTCAATGGAGGTGTTGAGACAAGAAAGATGAAGAAGAAGGCAATGGATAAAAGAGGAAAGGACAAGATGGTTGTTAGAACCTTCTTTTAGAAAATACATAGGATGGTAGGTGAGAAGATCCTTTCAAATCTCTGTCCCTGGATGGTCCAAATGTGCAGGATTCTTGGCTGCATTTATAGAAAACGACAGCATGCTGGACACGGCCCCGTGTCGGCTAGACACGGCCCCGTGTGCAGGCAAGATCCTGATACATTTTGTCCGTATTCTGACAAAAAGTCAGAAAGGAATCTTTTGGTGGACACGGGGGCGTGTTGACCTGGGCACGGCCCCGTGTCGGAAAGCTGTTTATGAAGTTTGTCTGTTTTTTAAGGAACTTTTCCGGATCGGGCGGTTCCTTACTGGATGGAACAACCCCAAAGTGCCTAAGATACCTTAATTTCTCTAGATTAAGACGAGAACGCAAGAGGTTGTCGGTGAGGGTGATTCCTATGCTATAAGTAGGTGGACAAGTCCAACCCTTTCCCGGGCTCTCGTTAAAGAAGGTGTATGCCGAATCACTCAGGTCTATGTATGCATCGAACGAAGTCGATGGGGAGTCCTTCACGGCACAATCGACACAGGGACGACTATCGCTCAAGTCCTCACTAGAGTCAGAGGTAACATCGGGAACAACGAAGTTGTTTTTATTTGAATACGATCCCAACAATTCTTCTTGGTTATCGTCTTGAGATAAATTATTGAAATCTATCCTAAGTTCTTTTAACCAATTAAGAATTAGATCTTCCAATTGAAATAGTTCATCAAGAAGCATTTCTCCTAGAAGATCTGGTTGAGAGCATTCGAGGGAGATATAGGGATTATTTTTACTTTCGCCCCTCTTAAGGCTACGGGAAAACGATGGGTCTATATAGTTGGGCTTATAATTTAGAAAATAACATTCTAATTCTTTATGGGAGCCGCTACATATTTGACACCACGTACCATAAGAGTGCCGAAAATAAAAAATATCAGTATCACTCATGTTTGTGTCAGAAATTACTAACCGTCGGGATCTTACGGTTCTGTTTTCAGTAACTGAATCTTGGGCACGGGGCGTGTTGAGTGGGCACGGCCTCGTGTTCAGCTTACTGTCTGACTTAAAACAGGATTGCCAGTTCCAATGATTGGGCACGGGGCGTGTTCAGCGGGCACGACCCGTGCTGAGTTCTGCAGAAGCTGAAAAATTAAGAAAAATCCTAAAAAATAGAAAAATTAAGAAAAACGATTAGGCCGTTGATTCCTAACTTTCTTAAAATCCTTGTGTCCCCGGCAACGGTGCCAAAAACTTGATGCGTGTGTGGTGGTATATAGATTTAAGTATATTTTAAGGCCTTTTTACACGTTAGTCAAGTTTTAAATTTATAAAACACGATATTTTACTAACACCAAACACACATATGGGCAAGTGCACCCATCGTGAGCGTAGTATAGTGTTGGCAAGATACCGAGGTCGTCCAAGGACACAAGAGCTTTTAGTACCGGTTTATCCTCAACGTCTAATCAAATCAAAAAGTTAGAAAAAAGGTTTTAAACTAGAAAAATAAAAACTAACTAAAATGCTGAAAAATAAAATAAAAGTAAAAACAGATAGACAAGATGAATCACTTGGCTCTAACTCGTGTTTAGTATAACCTTTGATTATTTCCGAACTTTTGCACTTTTTAAGAGATTATCTTAGTTATTGTAGTAGGCCCCTCTTTTGAAGATGACGTTACCCTCAACCCGGTAGTTTGAGTCAGCAAGGATACAATCCTAAAGGGTCGGATTATTGAAAGATAATTAATTAAGTTATTAATGCATATTATGGTAGGCCCCTCTTTTGAAGGTGACGTTACCCTTGGCTAAGTAGTCTGAGTCAGCAGGGATACAATCCTAAGTAGCCGGGTTAAAGTATTAATAGTAGCTTACATATGAGGGGATCAAAGAGTTTGGACCCCCGCCATCCAATACCGGTGGGTATTGTCACACCCCGACCACGTAGAACATACAAAACGTGGCGGAAACATCGGGGAGTGTTGTAACAGAATTAATTGTTTCAAATCCATGGCAATTGAAGTTTCGTTTTATTGATTAAAGTATTACAATGTCTTATCAAACTAGGAAATACAACATAATTAACTAGTCTTGCATCTTTTATTGTCACTAAAGCCCAAGTCTGCCTATATGTATCTTGATCATCTTATGCAACAGTTCCTGAAAAACACATGTGAAAATAGGTACGTCAGCATAAAAATGTCTGTGAGATACATAGGTTTTGTGAAAATAGGTTTCATGACTTATGTTTGAGAAAATGTTTATGTCATGAACCTTGTTATTTGCTTTGCTTTGTAAATCATTTGAAAATCGATAAGATCAGATGATAAGTATAAATAAATGTAAGGTTAAATGAATAACCAAGTAATATATGTTTGCATAAGATAAGATGTTTATAAATCAATGTCTTGTGAAAAGTATGTTATTTGTATAAAATGTTCTATGTCTCAAACTGAAATGATTCAAATAACGCTATGATATGTAATACCATACAAACACTTATATATAGGAAGTACCAGCGGCGTATCCACCATGCTTGTATCATATTACACACGCATCGTTACTTAATCACTTAATCAAACCAAACCAACCAATGTAAGAAGTCTATGTTTAAATCAATTGTCAAATGTATTGGGTAATATGTCAAAGTGTTCATGTCAAGATGTAAATCATATCAAAATGTCTATGTCAAATATCCATGTCAAATGTCTATGTCAAATATCCATGTCAAACGTCTATGTCAAGATGTCATGTATGGCAAGTGAAATGTCTCAACTAAACCATATGCACAAAAACAAAGTATTGAAGTAAATCTTGGTTTAAATCAAAGTTATGTTTTGTGGGAAATGCATGATCAGATGTCAATCATGTTAAAATGTCTATGACGAAATGTCTATGTCAAATGTCTATGTCAAAATGTCATGTAAAACGATGTACTAAGTAATGCACACAATTGGGCACACCTAGCATGAAATGTCATAAAATCATGTACTATAATGTACTAACGAACATAGCAGGTATATGATGTGAAAACATGAAAGTAATAAGTAGGCACATATGTTCCACCCCAAAACGTTTGGAAAACAGTAAAAGAGGGGTCTAT
Source organism: Helianthus tuberosus (assembly GCA_030545235.1). NCBI lineage: Eukaryota > Viridiplantae > Streptophyta > Magnoliopsida > Asterales > Asteraceae > Helianthus > Helianthus tuberosus. The sequence continues at coordinate 219,610,280 of CM060411.1, forward strand.
GTACTCACTTGAGATTGCTCAGTAGTCCTTGAGTAACAACCAAACAATGCTAGAGATCGCGGATATCAAACGGCACCTAGTATAGGTAGCTACATTAATAAACCGGACCTAAATCGGAAGATCGGGTAGCATTAGGGTTTGTAAACCAAACGAGTGTAGAGACTCGTGTCATTTGGTTTAACAAAGCCTACATACTAAATGAAACTTAACCTAAGTGTCTACGACCCATTACGACCCGTTTAGGTAGCTTATGCTACTTTAACGCGTCGTTCGCGTGAAACGCGTTCGGACCGCCTAACTAGCCCTATGACAAGTGTTATATGCCTAAACATATTACATAATCAGTTATGTGACAAAGGTTTAGGTTACATATGCTTAATTACCAATTATACATGAAAAGGGTATTCTGGTAATTTACCTAAGGCATATAAACTACCTATCATACAACTACTTAAACGATGTGACCATAGGGTATAACCTCGGAAGGTTATTCCCTACCTACTATGGTCACCTAATGTGTTTGGTCGGATCCTAATGATCGACCAAACTGGGTCGGGTTCGAGGTATAAGCGATTCATTAGATCGCTTACCCTACGACCCTAGACAACGTGGTAATCAGTGGGCATAGTCCCAAGGGACTATGACCAACGTGATTACACTCACGTTGCGAAGTTCAAAAGAACTTCGCATTGACCATTACTGGTCAACGCTGAAAGTCAAACAAAGTTTGACTTTCGGACTCGAAAAGCAATAAAATAAGGAAAAGAACGAAAGAATACTTACGAAGGGTCCCCGAATGCTAATCCCGATTCAAGAATCTCAGGTATGAAACAATGGTTTCAACTTAGAGGTTCTCAAATCAGAATTCTAGTGATTTTAGCAATGGGGGGTATGGGGTATTTATAGGAATACCCGAACCGTTAAGATCGTTTCATGGAAAACGTGCCTTAATCCCATCCGTACATGTGTTGCAAAGTTATGGTGCTTAAATTCCATCCATACATGTGTTGCAAAGTTATGGTGCTTAGGTGCTTAAATTCCATCCATACATGTGTTGCAAAGTTATGGTGCCTAAATTCCATCCTTATCCGCTGACTAAGCAAGTTTAGAATGTGTGGTTGTGAATTAAACAACGGCTAATACATCGAATCTGGTCCCGAATGCGAAAAACTGAGTTTCTGCATGTTTTCTGTCCAGCATAGGCAGTCGCGTAGCGCGACTGGTAAAGCCTATAGGGCTCGCGCTACGCTAGCACCCCTCTGATTCAGAAATGTTTCAAAGTTGGCAGAAATGGTCCCTGCACGTGTTTAAGGCCTTTTTCGATGCGTTTGAACCCCGTTAACCTCATTTCAAGGCTCTAAAATGAAGTTAAAGTATAGGGGACTCAAAACATGCTCAAAAATATCTCGGATGTTGGTTCGTTTGGTCGTACGAGCTCGATGTTCGCTTAATTACGACGGAATGCGCACAAGCGCGAAAAACGATCCAAATGACGTGACGAATGGATTTTTCTTATGGCGAACACTAAAATAAAATATAGTCATGCTTACATAAATTTTTGGCTGTCCGGATGTATTCAGAACGTAAGTTATGCGCGAAAATGCAAACTTGTGCACTTTTTGACACTTTTAGTCCCTGGATGACCCAAAAGTTTATTTTAGCACACCGAACCCATTAAAGCCTATTTCTAAGCTATGTAAAGGATATTTATGGTGTGTTTAACTTATGGTCATGTTCCAGAATGTCTGTTACAGTTCAAATTGGCATACTTTCGCAGTTTGTCAACTTTAGTCCCTGTAAGCGATTAAACTTGATTTCACCACACCAAACCTTCCAAAACTTATATATAAGTTATGTAAAGGTTATTTAAGGTATGTTAAGCCTATTTCACTATTCCGGAGTGTTCGTTGCATTAAACTGGTTATATTTACGCATCAGTGCGTGTATAACCTTCCAGAAAGCGATTTAGAGCTTGAAATCGAAACAAGAGTCGATATGTGCAATCGATACACATATTTTTACAAATCCCAAGTATGAAATACAATATTTCATTGGTTTGGCATTTGTTTGATGGTCGCAGTGACACGGGTGTCACAGGTATTAAAGGAGGTCCTACTAAATTTGACCCAAGTCCTTGCAGGATCTATACACTGAACAAGGCAAGACTCTTACCAAACCGTTCCCTTAACCCCCGAACAGGTAGCCAACATACCTCCATATAGACCGTGGAGATATGAATGGTGAAAATCTTTTATTTTTATATAGACAGTAAAATAATGCCATGACACCACGGACAAACGATAAGGAAGAACCACCTTCAACATAAGAAACTAGTTATTAAAGTCATTAATACATAACCAAGTAAAAAGTGCGAAAAGATTAAAAATAAAAAGTATTACACTAGACACTTGTCTTCACCAAGTGATGTAAGAGACTTAGGAAAACATGGCCTTTGATTGTCAAGAACTCTTACGATCAATCTTGGATCCCGAGACGACTCACACACTCTATGATGGACAATGGATGATGGTGGTGGATGATGGTGTTATGGTGGTGGTGGGTGGTGGGTGAAGTGTGAGAGAGGTGGTGTGCCAAGGGATGGTTTGCAAATGAGCCAAGCACCCCTATTTATAGCCTGAACAGTAGCTCGGGCACGGCCCCGTGTCCATCCTCTTCTCTGTCTTCATTAATTGCAGTTTGACTGCATTAGTTAACCACGCCCCCGTGTCCGCTAGGCACGCGCCCGTGTGCAGAAGCATATCTGTACTATCAAGATTTGCCTGGATTCTGCGAATCTAATAGTTGACCACGGCCCCGTGTCCACTGAGCACGGCCCCGTGGTGGGCGATAGAAGCTTCTATAGCTTTGTCTTTTATGCTGGCACAGGGCGTGTTCAGCCTTCTGTTATCTTGTTTTGCTTGGGAAGATGCTGTCGGGGAGGTCGGGCATGCCACGTTTGTTCCTTTTCTTGTATTTATATTAGATTTAGCTGCCTTTTGCTTCTTTTGTTAATTTGAGCTCATTTAATCCTGAAAATACAAAAGGAAGACAAAAACACACTTTTTCCAACATTAGTACTAAAAAAGGGTTAGTTTTATGCCACAATTGATGTAGTTTATATGTTGCATTTTGTGCACATCATGTCTATTATGTATGTAACTTGTAACAAGGTCCAAAATGCATAAATGACATGTTTTAATTTATCAAAAAGTGTGATAACATAGGTGTGTATAACACATGAAATGTAACAAGTATGTATGGTTTATAGTTTGGTATGATCAAGTGAAAAAAACATACAACTTAATCTTATAATCGAATAACTAAGTGTTTAAATGTATGAAGATTTAAGGATTACGAATACACGATCTTTGTTTACGAGTTAATCTTACGTTTATACGAATTACGAACCATGTATCAAACGAGTGCACGTATCAATGTATAAACATGTATAAACGATGTATAAAAGATTCGTTTCATTACGATCAAAGTCTCGGATTTTACAACGATACAATGAAATACTATTACAAGGAATACTAGATTTCCAAAAAATAGAATTTCAAGCAATGGTTTCTAAATATGGAAAGTATGAAAACGCAGGGCGTTACAGTCTCCCCTCTTTAGGAAATTTCGTCCCGAAATTTATTCAAGAGGAAGACTTGAAAAAGTTTTGGCAAAAATTGAGACTTGGAAATTTTGAAACGGTTTGAAAAGTACGAAACTTTGGAGAACGACAAGGTAAATTTGCAAGGGAGTTCGTTGTCTAAAATAATTTGAGGTACCAAACATAGTTGAAAACGTGTATGTGCGTATATAGGTAAAGTGAGTCTAAACAAGTTTGGATAACTTAAATTGGAGATGTATTAAAAATGGGACGTATTAAGAAGGAAGATTTTGACAAACGGTTTGTATTTTGTTGGAAAATGGGGTAGTTTACAGGGGAAGTTTTAAGGATAGTATAATAATCACACTTCCGTAAAAATTGTTTATTGAGTGGAACGAAAAGGTTTGGTACTTTGAATAAAGCGTTAAAGGTATACTAAGTACATTTACACAAGAATAAAGAATAGGAAGACGGTTTTAAAGGTAATGAGATAAGTTAGGATTTGAATGTTTAAACAAGCTTGATTGTGAACGGGGTTCGTATGAAAGAAAGGATAATGGAGAATAATAGGAGTATGGGGCGAACGATTGACTCTAAATGAATGCAAGTATATGAATGATATAAGTATTAGATAGACGAAAGTAGTGTGTTAAAGATGAAGTCTCGTCATGGATAATCGGATATAATGCGTTTGTGAGTTGTTTAAAGTTTGTATTAGGTCAAAAGGTCTGCAAAACACTGAATTTCTCATGGCATGTTTTACGAAAGTTTGGTAACATGGTGAAAACACTTATATATAGGAAGTACCAGCGGCGTATCCACCATGTTTTGACCATGTTATGTCCGTATCGTTATTCGGTGTCATGTTACGTTCCGTGTCTTACCATACACATTAGTACGCTCTATGGTTTTCATACGCCTATCACTATAATCCCGTGTGCACCCGCGATTATTTTGATCTTCGCATGATCCGCATAGCTTGTACTAGTTGTGTATGAATCAGGGTATACATAATTTAAAAATAAGAATGTGTACGTATAATAATATAGTATATAAGCAAGTCCATGCTTAAGTATGTATAGGACCCACGTAAGCGAATCACTCGGATTACGCTCGCGTACGGGTATGAATGTGTGAATCATGAGTATGAATGAAAGTATGAGCATAAGTATAAGTTTAAGTATGAATATGCACATAAGTATGAGTATAAACATAAAACGTACGAGTAGTATAAGTATAAGCATAAAACGTATGCGTATAAGTGTAGGTACGAATAATAAAATTTACGTATATAGTGTATGTTGGGACATAGCGGATGTAAGCGTATAAAAGCATTCAAAAGGTTGAGCATGTAAATACGAACGATATGAATGATGTTATCGCGAGATATTGACTAAAATGTGTATGATGATATGCATGTATAGTTGTTTAAACGAAACGTTGAGTTTATCGAATCAAAATTAGATTGAGCTTGATTTGAAGGGTAGAATATAGTTTGTATATGTAAGAGGATATAAAGTACTCATTGGTTAAGCATAATGTATTTTGTAATGAATGGAAATGCTACTTTTGTTTTAAAAGAGTTTACGTAATCCGAAGATGGTCGGTCCCCATGAAGTCTTCTTGCCCACGTGTTTTGTAAATTGGTGTAGGAAAAAGGTTTTCGATAAAAAGTAAATTCGTTTCATCAAATAAGAAATTATGAATTTAGGAGGTTCTTGTGAAAACGAGGATCCTTAGAAAAGAAATTTAGCAAAAGGACTTAGTGATTGTTAAAAGTTTTAACAAATGATTTGTTGATGTTGAAAAGAGTATTTGGTAAAACAATCATATAACATCTATAAGATCTTATAAGTAATTGAGAAAGGTTGGTTTGATTTCGATTAAGAATGGAAGTCTCTAGTATGATGATATAACGTGTGGGTGTTTTAGTGATTAAGTTGAATATGAAGTTCATGGGCCAGAGATTCATTGGACCGATTAAATTGGTAGGTAGCATTTCGTAAGGTTTTGAAATTTGGGAAATAAAACGTTTTAAGGTATGATTAAGAATTTCGTGTATGTGAGTTATGTGAAAATAGATTGTAGGATAAGAAGTACGTTTGATAAAACAATGTATTTTGGAATTGATATAAGTGGGTATTTCGATAAATGATAAATGATTTAGGTATGAAACATGATTGTGTTTGCTTGATAAAGTATTTTGAAAGAAAGTTTTGGTAACGATCACCTAGATAAGGGAATCACCCCTAACTCGTTGGTGAGGTCGTTTTAAGAAAAGAAGGAGTGGAGTTAATCGTCAAGGTAAGGAAATCACTCATAACTCAATGATATGTCTCCATTTTGGCGTTATAAAGAATGTAAACAAAATTGAGTGACGTTTTGAAATCATGCATAGGTATAAATGTATGAAAAAAGATTTAGTATGATGTGTGTGTGAGAAGAAAATATCGAAAGTAAATTCGAATTTGAAAGATTGCATCGTATAAAATAAATAATAGAAACACATGTTTGATTAAAATTTAGGATGGTTCCAAAACAGAACTTTGACTAACCAAAGTGGTCAAAAAGTCTTTCGAATTTGAGGAGAATGATTTGGCCTAATAGGTGGAATACTCTCGCCGACAAGTCAGTTAACGGTATTTACCCTTCCGGTTACTACATGTCCCAAATCAATCGAAACTTCGAGACTTGGCGGGATTTATGAAAAATTCAAGGAGTGGAACTAGTCGACAAGGTGCAGGTTTCACCCCTAACTTGACGATTTCGTATCCTAAGTGTGGTTGGTACTCGTCGGGTCAAAATTTAATTTCAACACTTTGACGAGGGTCCACTAGAATTTGAAAGCGGAAATTCTCCATCAAGGTGAGGATCTCACTCCTAATTTGGTGGCGAATTTCGTGTAAAAAGAATAGGTGGATTGAGAGTCTTTCACCAAATTGTGGGCTTCACGCCTATTTTGGTGAAGTCGTCTCGTTTGTGTATTACAAGTGGTTTCGAATTTAGTATAAATGAGTAAAACACGTATGTTCAAAATAATAATAACAAGTATAAGCACATAAAGCATTTTAAGAAAATAACACGTAAGAGAAATTTCAAGAATAACATGTAAAGATATTTCATAAAAGTAGCATGTGAAGCAAGTATGGTCGAATTTTGGTGCTTAACTATAGACTAGGTCAAAAGCATGGAAATTTTTACTAATTCCCTATATTTATGGATCTGATACCAATCTGTCACACCCCAACAGATGGCGGAAACATCGGAGTGAGACGAAATAGATTGCAAGAGACTTGATAACACTATTTGTGACAAGTATTTAAATGATAAATTTTCATTTCATTTCTAAAGAGTCAATTACAAGGATTTGAAACAAATACAACATGAATAATGAAATACAATACAAATAAAATACAAAATTTAAAGTGTTTATCTAAGCATCCTACTAGATTCCATGCATCATCAACATCATCGCTAAACCTGCAACATGTTTTAAAAGCATAGTTCAATACAAAGGTATTGGCCAGTACACTAGTTTTAGACTCGTGGCATATATATAAAAAGGTATTTTCAATCCAACATAGCAATTGGTATACAAGGTCATTCTATCATGCATAACAATATGTCAACTCTAGTGTCCACTAGTATTTAGCATCCCTCGACACAAAAGTGACGAGACCGTTATAGAATAAAGACTCAACAAAACCCTGTCGGGTGGGGTGCTACTCCTATAGCGCTATAACTGTTAAGCCGAGTTAACAAGTAGTATGTATGCTAGCATGAACCTAAGCATAGCAAAGCATGTATAAGGATTGAACGAATAAAAACATATGTTTGTGAATCGTGCATTTTAACAAGTAAAACATGTTGCACGCAAAGTGTATTAAAAGGAAAATGGGTCAAGTGTACTCACAAAGTTGCATATGCTTTCCGATTATCTATAACACCCCGAAAACGGGTTTGGTAATTAAACCACGTTAATAATAATGAACGGGTAAAATAGCGTTAGTGGTAAAATTTACCCGGTAAATATTAAGACTTAGACAAACAATCCTAATATTAGTTATAAAATTTAATAAATGCTTGAGGAAATAAAGTTATAAGAAGCCCGAGTTAACGGGACTTAAAATAAAACGGGTTATGACTTCCCGAACCCATTAAGTTAACTAGGGATAATTAACCTAGTTAATAAGAGGGAATTTTACTAGAAATAAGTGGGTTGTAGCCTACTTAATAACAAACCAAAACGTGAGGGACCGAAGTTGGATAACTTGAAAAAGGGTTTTATAAACAAAAAAAATAACATAACACACACCTAAGGTGTGTGTGTGCGTGTGGGGAGTTCGACCAGGAGGTTGCTCCCAAGAGCTCAAACCCTAGAACTCAACAAATCATCAAATTGAAGCCTGATTTAAGGTCAAAATCGATGCATGAATACATAGAAACGATCACCTACTCGTGGGGATCGTAAGGTATGTCAAATTTTTTGATGTTTATGAAGTTGAGATTTTTGATGAACTTGTGAAAATCGAAATTCAAGCTTGAATGATTTATGTTTGGGTGAAACTAGGATGAAATTCATGCTTAGAAACAAACCCTAGTTGAAAACTTGATGAATTAGTACTAAAACTAGGAATTTGATAATTACCCTTTTATGTGCTAAGTGGGTTTTGATTGTGTAGTGAAGATGATGATATGTTTATGCTAGAAATCAGCATAGCTGATAGTTGATGCAAGATACTTGAACAATTTCCAAGTTTGAGTGTTGATCATACATGACTTGAAAAATGGGTTTTGATGATTTATTGAAATTGATGTTGTATTGGTGTTTGTAAACACCATACTAACTAGTATAAATGAACTACTTGAACAAAAAGGGGAAATTGTTAAGAGTTCATACTTGATTTAAAGTGGGTTTTGACACAAGAGTTAAACCCATGGTTATGATGGTCAAGGTGTATATATGCATACAATGACTAAAAATTACATGTTGATTTATGGTTACTTGAGGTATGAATTAGATAACATGTTAGTAGAAGTAGCATCTCAAAAGATGACGCTCACTAAGTGGTTGATAATGTGCCTAAATCGAGTCATGTGAACTTGTTAGTGCATTCATATTTGTAAATTGGTGGTTTGACTTTTAAAAGTCAAACCGACCTATGATAAGGTTCATTAAGAATAGTGGTAAAAGATTCATAAGGTGTGAAGGTCATGATCTTGAATGACTAATCTAACCACCTTGAAAATGATGATGATAGTTTGACGCGTAACAAGCTAGGTGAAAGCTTGGAGGAGGAAGCGGGTCAAACGGAGCAAGTACGGAAAGAAAAGCGTGGCGTGGATGCGAGGTGAGTGTAATTTATACACTTATGTAAAATACTTGTTTATTCGATACATTGTAAACGTGATAACGATAATATTGGAAATATGGATTTTCGTTAAGATTATCTTGTAGTGTAATCTAATAAAGAGGGAAAAATGGAAATTGGTCAAGTGTTGACTAATGTAAATCAAGGTTAAAAGGATACCATGGCGTAAGCCGAAATGGGTTGAATTTGTAAGTAAAGAGTGTAAGAGAAAAAGGGTATGGTAATAAAATCCGGGATGGGATGGATGTATGAATTGGATATCAAAGCGATGTTTTTGATTTAATAGATAACGTTGGGCATATAAGTCCAAACGGGTCAAATGGTGATGATAACACCATTTGACAATATCAACTAATGTGATTGTTAAGTCTTATGTTATTAGGAGCGATTAGCAATTTGGATAATCGCGACGCCATAGAATATTGGTTAATTAAAGCAAGGTATAAGTCGGGTCTATTTGTTGACCCGGGCCAGGTACGCATATATAGTCTTATAGTTAAAAGTGCAAAGATTGGTCAAGTAATTAGTGAAAGTCCTTCATCGCAAGTTGAAGGACTAAAATCGACCAAAAAGCCCTTGATGGGTCAATCGGGCAAACGACCCTTAGAGGTTGTTTAGAAACTTATATTATGACCATTCAACCCTCGGATGTACATAAAAGTTGTAGGAATAAACTTTCTAGGGTGAAACGCCTTAAAATGCGTCTTGCCGTAAAATGACATATCCGAGGGATAAAATTTGGAATAAGTATTTAAGTACGATAAATCCACCACAATTAAAATTGTAGCGGAAGACTATTCAATATAAATGGGTGGACTTATGTTGCATACAAGGGATGAGCGTAAATTAAGCTTAAAAGTACATAAATACCCTTAACGGGTCAAAACAAGCATTTAAGCGTAAATGGGTTTCTATTATGTAAGAAACCCGTGATTTGAGATTAACAAGATAGGAGACATTGAAACTAGGAAATTCATAAGTTTAAAGATCAAGTAAACATGTTTGATGATGAAAACATGAACGGGTCAAAAGTTGGTAAAAAGGGTAATAAGCCGAAGAATTAAAAGTCTGAAATTTTATTGTGCCGGACGTCGGATTTTAACTCCATTAGATGGAGAATTAAATTACAGACGCGTAGGAAGAAGAATCGGGTAAAACGGATCAATAACGAAGAAGTTATGGCCGTTTCCGTGAAATCAGGTCGTGCTAGGAATCTGCAGCACTAGTAAACAACATTCTGTCGAAAACAAGCCGTGGCGTAGCGCGACTGGCAGTGGCGCTACGCGAGTGGGTGTTAGTTTTGCGAAAATCGCTTATTTTAACCGTTAATGCATTGCGAACCCGTTTAAATACGTTCTAAGTTACGTATGACTAATCCAACTCATGTTTTATGAGTTTCAGGTAAAATTTTAGCACCGGAGGACGATCAAGCACAATGAAGAACCGAACACGATCAAGAAATAAGCTTCCGCTCTATGCATCGTTATTATGTTAAACGACGAACGTACACATGATATGTTGTATACTTTTAAATTGTAAAAAGTTTTAATAAACCCGTAATTTCCAATGCATATGTAATCTTAATTACATGATTGTTTTTCGTAAATGATACGTTAAACCTTAATTTATAAGAATGGGTGTTACATTATCCCATGTGACGAAGTTGTTGAGACTAGAAAGTTGAATGTGTTCGATTTGGAGTTTAAGAGGGGTTTACATATGGTTCTAGGGATTTGGAGTTTAAATAACATGAAAAATAAACATATGAAAATAATCATCTAACACCTATGACACTTGTTCTTTACACTATGAAACTCTAAAAGAGTTTAAATGTTTTCATGGAACAAAGTTCCATTAGAATCGTGACAAGTTGTCTAAGGCCTAAGATGATACAATCTACTAGCTTGACGAATGTCCATTAGTTCATCACCAAGAGTTCGATTATTTGGTTGTTACATAAGTATTACATAGTGTATATTACATCATATAAGTCAAGAATGAGGTAGAAGATTAAAGTCTTCATTTAGGCACCTCTAAGTATCATGGAATTCATACATGAGGTAGGAAGAACAAAGCTTCCATTTAGGTACCTCTATTGTTCACCACTACACTTGTTGTTATGAACAACAAGGAGGGTCATGAATTTACAAGAAACAATAGAATATGAACAACTAATCTATGAGAAAACATCAAGCAATGTGTGGATTTTCAAGTAGATTAGCCCAAGCTAATCCTAAATCACACAATCATCAAGTCTTGAACTTAAGCATCACTTGTGGGTTAAAATGCTTAAACAAAACAGAAAGTTTATGAGGTTTATACCTCTGATTTTGAATGTCTCAACCTTGTTTTTAAGCCTAACTAACCATAGAAATGGTTATAAGCATAAGGACATAGATTTGAGATGAGTTTCCTCAAGTTTAAACAAGTTTATCAAAGTTTGAAACAAGAACAGAAAAATCAGTCCACTTTGGAGCCCTTTTGGCAACATTCCAGGCTCTGGTTTTCCAGGGAAAACCCATGGAAACGTAGCTAAGGTCAATACAAAGTAGTAGGAAAAAGAATCGAGTGAATCAGATAAGAATTGAGTGAGTTATGCTCACTTTAGTGAAGTGGTATAAATCTGCTCGAACTTCTGCAATCAGCTATGGTTTGGAGTGTTTGAGAGTGAATGGAGAGTGTTTAGAAAGTGAAAAATGCTTGGAGGAGGCTTGGGTTATGTAGGGGATGGATTAGGATTTCATTGGGTTGGGCTTTGGAAGTGTTTAGTGGGCTAAATAACTCAAAACAAGGAAATTAAATGGGCTGATGCAAGGCTGTTAACAGCCCTATAATTTTTTATTTTATTTTATTTTTTTGACATTAGAAGGTATATATTTGATGTTTAATAAAGTTTTACATGGTGTCTATTATGTATGTAACTTGTAACAAGGTCCAAAATGCATAAATGACATGTTTTAATTTATCAAAAAGTGTGATAACATAGGTGTGTATAACACATGAAATGTAACAAGTATGTATGGTTTATAGTTTGGTATGATCAAGTGAAAAAAACATACAACTTAATCTTAGAATCGAATAACTAAGTGTTTAAATGTATGAAGATTTAAGGATTACGAATACACGATCATTGTTTACGAGTTAATCTTACGTTTATACGAATTACGAACCATGTATCAAACGAGTGCACGCATCAATGTATAAACATGTATAAACGATGTATAAAAGATTCGTTTCATTACGATCAAAGTCTCGGATTTTACAACGATACAACGAAATACTATTATAAGGAATGCAAAATTTCCAAAAAATAGAATTTCAAGCAATGGTTTCTAAATATGGAAAGTATGAAAGCGCAGGGCGTTACATAGGGCATCTTAGAGTATTCGGATGTATAGCATATGCACAAGTACCGAAACAAAGTCGAAGCAAATTAGATGACAAAACAGAAAAACAATTCTCGTTGGATACAGTGAAAATATCAAGGCATACAAGCTTTATAATCCATCAACAAACAAGGTAATCGTTAGCAGAGATGTCACATTCGATCAGACCCAGGTCTGGAAAGAGAAAGAATCAAATGAACAGGGTTCATACATTCAGTTGAGTGGTGCAGGCGACAACATACAAGAGGAACCAAAACATATTAATGATAATACAACAACAAATGAAGGAAGAAATCAAACAAATGATATTGACAACGATGTAACAGTCAATGATCAAGGAGATGGAGAATACACATCTTCATCTGAGAACGAAGAACTGAGAACAAGAAGTGTTGTAGAAGTATATCAAGATTCACAGGCCCTTACAAAAGAACAAGTAGACAATCTCTATGAAAGAGAATAAGGTTTATACAACAATAGTGTAGCAAATTTTGTCCTTTATGCTGATGCAGATCCTACTACCTACAATGAAGCATCAAAAGAGAAGAAGTGGAAAGAAGCTATGGACAATGAAATTGAATCAATAAAGAAAAGTGAAACCTGGGAATTAGTGGAGCCACCAAAAGATCAAAAACCTATTGGGGTAAAATGGATATTCAAAACCAAATACGATGAATACGGAAATATAAGCAAGTATAAGGCACGTCTAGTAGCGAAAGGATATAATCAGAAATATGGAATTGATTATCAAGATGTGTTTGCTCCAGTGATTAGGTTTGACATAGTAAGACTTGTGCTTGCACTAGCAGCACACTTCGGATGGCATTTACATCAAATGGATGTAAAACTGCCTTCTTGAATGGTAAACTGAATGAGAATGTTTATACTGAACAACCGGAAGGCTACGTCAAAAAGGGAGAAGGGCATAAGGTTTGTCATCTTAAGAAGGCGTTGTATGGATTAAAACAAGCCCCGAGGGCATGGTATAGTAGGATTGATGGGTACTTCACATCGCACGGATATGAAAAATGTGTGTATGAACACACACTGTACATGCAACATTACGAGAATACAAGAATTATAATCTGTTTATATGTGGATGATCTTATCTTAGCTAGTGACTCACTAGATTCAATCAAACAACTAAAGGATTCGATGAAAGAAGAGTTTGAGATGACAGATCTAGGAGTGCTGCATTGTTTCTTAGGAATGGAGGTCAATTATAAAGAAGGAAATATCACTCTATCTCAACAAAAGTATGCAAGAAATCTTCTAGATAAATTTAACATGAGAAACTGTAATTCCATCTCAACACCAATGGAATATGGACTTCGGTTAACGAAAGAAGATCCAGAAGAAAGTGTCGATCAAAACATGTATAGAAGTCTGGTTGGATGTCTAATGTATCTAACAAACACTCGGCCAGATATTATGTTTGCTGTTAGCAAGATAAGCCGCTTTATGGAAAGGCCTAAGAAGAGCCACTGGGAAGCAGGGAAAAGGATTCTTAGATATGTGAAAGGGACATTGAATCATGGAATAATATATTCAAAAGGAAGCAGAGGAAAACTTACAGGTTATAGTGATAGTGATTATGCAGGTGACATCGATGATAGCAAGAGCACATCAGGATATGTCTTCCATCTGGGATCTGGTGCAATAGCATGGCAATCGAAGAAGCAGAAGGTGGTAGCATTATCATCAACGGAGGCTGAGTACATAGCTTTATCAATGGCAGGATGTCAAGCTTTATGGCTAAAGGGGATTCTCAATGATCTTCGAATGAATATGGATTGTCCACCGACAATTCATTGTGATAACAAGTCAACCATATGCTTAGCCAAGGATCCTGTTTATCATGGAAAGAGCAAGCACATACGAGTAAAATATCACTTCATACGTGATCTACTCAAGAATGATGAAGTAGAAGTTCGTTTCCGCTCGACGAAAGAACAAGCAGCTGATATACTTACTAAAGCTCTACAGCCTAAAGATTTCGAGAGGATAAAGAACCTGATGAATGTTGGACCGATCTAACTTACGGGAGGGTATTAGAAGGATAGATATAAGTTAATCCAATATTAGTTTTAGATATAATACAGGCTTAGTATTATCTCTTATATTTATGTAACATATTATATAGGTAGCGACGGTTATGGTTTCAATATCATAACATATATATATCCTATAATATCACTAATGTAATTTACCAATTCTTATTCAAGAACAAGATCTTTCGTTTTCTCTCAAACATCAAAACCCTAAACAAACAATATCTTTCAAGACTCGGTATCCATCAATATAGAAACTAAAATAACAAAATATGAACGTATGTAAAACATTTGCAAATCAAAAAAACCAACATCCTGTTCTCTAAATTTCATAAAATTTTAAATGATAACACTCAATAAAACGGCCGATCGCTTTGCTTACCAAAAAGTCCTCGACCATACGTACATGATATTAACTCTACAAGAAGTGGAAATTGTAATGTCACAAAACAAGTAATCGGTAAACAAGATAATACCGCTATCGGAATCAAAATCCAATCTTTCCCTTGCCCAAATAAAAGATACAACGATGCACCAAAAGCAATCATCATTGAGGTTGTAGACAAGAACAATGTCGCCAGGCCCATAATCAACCTTGAAGGTAACGTGTAAAGAAAATCTTGTTCTGCATAACGTGCTGTTAGGACTGACAAAAATAATAACAACGAGGTGGTGGATGTGAATAAGGAGATTGCATCCGCAATAGCAAATATTAGGAAAGATGGTGTTTTTGCATAGATAGGGTGGCCTGTATCGCCATTGTTGCCACCTGGTACTGTAATGGCTGCTGCAAAAACCATTGTGGTTATGAGGCCTGCTGTTATTGTGTACGAATCAGCTGTTTTTTTCATCCATTCTTCACCGTCTCTCACTAGTTTTTTATGTTCTTTGCGAAATAACATCTCAGGTGTCTCATTGTCTTTGTTCCTTTCGGTTTTGTACTTTGGATGCACGAACGTCTCTATCTCCTGTGAAGAAATTAAATTTGATACAAGTACTGATAAGTATAATGATTAGAAGTTTGGTTGGCCTAAAAAAACTTTTTAGTCATTTGTTGGATTTGTTTCTTAATAAATAACTAATATATTAAATATGTGAAACTAAATTACTAATTAATTTGAAATTTTAAAACATTGACTACGTTGTAAACAAAAAGATTAACTTATTTCCTAAACTTTTTTATCATATCATTTTGAGATAAATGAAAAACCAAACCAATCCACTCCTAAGTATGTATATAGGTGGAAATTTGTTTTAGGAATCTTGTGCATGTCTTACGATGATGATAAAAACAAATATGTGTGAATAGTCTTATATTTTGAAATCTGTGATCACATTTGTGTAAAGATCAAAACCATCCATATAACATCCCAAAAATGCACCATATAATTATTTAGACAGATTTCATTGATGGAGTGTGGTCTACGAAGTGACTTTGAGTTATTTACAACTGACAGGAACCCGGTTGTTATATTTAGAACTTATATAGGGTAGCTTCGGAAACAAGATGATACAAACGGAAAAGGAGAGGCCCGAATGAAATTAAATTAAATTCTCCAAGTTAAAAACCGTATTAGCAAAAATCGATCCCAGGAACATCTGTTTTATCGTTGAAATGCTCATTGTGATGGAGGGGATTACCAACTGATGTTAGCGTTTCATGATATAAGTTTGGAAGCTATGGGATAAGGATTTGGGTCATGGGGATGAAGAAGTTCAACGAAAAAAAGATTCTGGTGGCTTTCAAGAATTCCAGCGACACTGTTTCGTCTCTGGCAGTGGAGGCGGTGGGTGAAAGTGTTCAGGGACGCATTCGCGTGGATATATTATGGACCCGAAACGGAGTTCGTTTGATAAGGTTTCAAGCCATACGAAGACGGACACGGAAAATTAGGATTCTGGCGAACTGCTCTGTTTTCCGGTGACGACGACAGTACATGGTGGTAAACTGGTAATGCTTGCCGACGCGATCGCATGGATATATTATATGCCCAAAACGAAGTTGGTATGGGTCGGATTTGTGCTACTCGCATGTTGGGGCACGAAAATGGACAACTAGGGATTGTTCAGCCTCCTTGCAATAGCGGCGGTGGCCGATGACAATAATTTTCTATGGTTCGGAATGTCAAGACGGGCGCTTGGATTGGATATGTGGATCGCCCGAAACAGAGTTCGTACGGTCTAGTTATGACAATCTCTAGTTTCTACTCGCGCCAACACTTTGTGACGTTGCGCATATAGGTTCAGAACGACACGTACGCGAAGGTATGACTCCGTTGAACTTAATATTCATTGTTGGTAACCATTGTGGGATATGAGAAAATTGTCGAGAACGACGTTTGAGAATGTTTTTCGGTAACATTATATTTGTGGTATTTATACGCGAACGGGTGTCTCGGTTGTACGGAATGGGATGGTTTAAGCCTGAGTTTGTACCTCAATGGTATGGAGTAGTTAGGTTAATGATGAGGAGATGGAAGGATTAATCGTGATAATTGGTAGGATTCTGGATGGCTCAAATTGGACACTTAATGTTGTATGAGTGCGCAGAACGGAGCAAACGTTGTAGTTGAAGCTAAGGTGAGTTCTAATCCTCTTTTTACAAGTTTTGGGGCTAGCATACATGCTTTATACATGTATTTTCTTTATCAAATAACGAGTTTTGAGATCTACGTGTTCAGTAAACGTTTTCTCGCGGGTGGGTCACTTTTATGATGTACGAGTTACTGTGACATGGTTAGCCTTAAGTAGGCAAGTGACAGTAGTGATGTGTAGTTAAGTATTAGTGAGATAATGGGATTGTAGTGGTATGAGGTCTCGTATGGGTCAGTGTAAATTGTATGACTTGTCATGTTGAGCCTTAGCTTGTGAGTCTAGTATTTTGTTTTCGAACCTTGATGGTGATGGATTAGTGTCATGTTGAGCCTTTGTTCGTGAGTCTAGTATTTTGTTTTCAAACCTTGATGGTGATGGATTAGAAATATTGAGCATCTGTTTCTCACCTCAGAGTGAGTGCATAGGAGTAGAGTATTTGAAGTAATATAGTCAGGACGTATGTATGAGTATGTGGGTGTGTTCTTGAATGTAATGAGACGAGGACGAAGTTAATGATGAGGTTGGGAGGATAGTAGCTAATGAGAGTTGTTGTGTTCTAGACAACTTGTGTGTGTGTCTATGTGTTTTGTGATTGATGCAACACCCTAGTGGTGTTTTAAATGATGGTCGCATTTTCGAGACCATGATTTAGCCCTTGTAGCAACTATGTGGGAGACGAAGCCCTTTGGGGTGGCTCCTATATGGTGGCAATATGAGTAATCTGATCCAAAGAGGGTGCATGCGTATGATACGAGTTATAGTCACTTCTTGGTGATTTGGCCAAACTATGTGCTAGGTTGCCACCTTAAGTGATTTTATGTGTTCGCTTTAGTAAACTGGTGGGTGGTCATATTAATTGTGCTATGATGTTTATTTAGTGTTGTTGGGGATCATACTCAGGAGTCCCTTGTACGATTTTGAGACACGGTTAAAAGTGCAATCCTACTTAATGATGTGTGTGTGTAATTTGTTCCAAGGAGAGGGGGGGGACTGTACGTATGAGTTAGGAGTTGTGGAGTCCTAGATATGGGTAGCTTTGGATGACAAGTCTTTTATTAGTTTGCATGTATGCGATTCAAATTGGTGATACTCTTGGCTAGCGGATGGGATTACTCGTGACAATTGCGAAGGCATTCGTATGTTTTTTGAGTTGAATATTTACATAACTTTGACGTTTTGAATTATAATGTATTGTTTTTTATTTAATTCCGCTGCATGTTTTGAGAAGAATACTTACTTTTCAAACAGTACACTGTGATGTGACCCATTGTAGGGTGCCCGGTTTGGGGGCCTTGCAATCCAAACTACTACTGACTTTTAAAAATGGAAAAGCCAAAAAATAAAGTCATTTTTATGAAAAACATGAAGTGTTTGTTACCTTAAACCACTGTAATTCGCGTTGCATTTGTAATGCTGCACCAGAAACAAGATTGAGTTTCTGTTGAGGTGCCAGTTTTCCCGCCAAGTGCAAGAGATTATTATGGTCATTATCCCTAAGAGTCTTGTGAAAATGCTTATGATCGCTCATTTGATAAGTCAAATTGTAAACCTTTTCACATCGATGAAGGATTGCCAACTGGATCATGTAATGCTTACTCTTATCAGCATACCAAATTGCTTGAGGAAATGTGTCAGCTATTTCTTGAAGAACCTCATACGCACCATTGGTTGATGCCTCAACAATTGGATTAGAATAATAGTCACTATTTGATGGAAGATTTAATGCACTGATTTCTTGGCATAAACATTTCACGAGTGTAAGGGCTTGATGATGGTTCAGCTTTAGCTTCTGAATGTGTGTAATATGTGGCACTAAATGCAAGTCAAGATTAAAGAGTTAGCTTCTTTGACCTTTAAATTTTACTTATGTTTAAGAAGAAATTGAAGAGACTCACCGAACCTACCCAAAACCTTCCAGACCACAAGATTGATCTCTTGAAGAACTACACCATTATGATTTTTTGTTTTGTTAGACAAGCAAAAGAAATTAGTCGAGTATTCACATTAATGTTGTTGGTGAAAAGTTATAACAAACCTGAAGTTAATAAGTTCATATTCCCCTCTTTTTTGTTTGAGTTGGGGCTCTCCAACTTCAAAGGAACATCTGTTACATGGAACACAAATTGTGGGACTTATACATTGCTAGGGATCACAAATTGGGTGGCTTTGCTAGCTGGTCAAACTTTTCAAGTTAAAATTAGTAAATACTAGTAAAGGCCAGGACAGGCTCCACATTGGCACATAACTCTTTTCTTTCAAAATTACCATGTTTTTCATAAATAGCTATTGTGTCACATTTAGTAAGACTTAGATTATATCAATAAAGTTTAATCTAGATAAGATAACTTAAGAGGTTCTATAAAGTAAAATCACACTTTGAGTGATTTTTTGGGTTAAACTTTGAGTGACTTTTGGCATGTCTCCTTTCAAGCTATCCTATTTTGATCTATTGGTTAAAAAACAACTCGACCTACCTAGAACCGTTGTTAATTATCCTTCTATCATATGAAACAAAATTAAAACTTATGCCTGTTAAATCCCTACTCAAAATAGAACCTTACATTTATAGATTAAACTATCAAAGAAATTGAGGGGACATCCACTCTGGAAGGCATCTGCTTTTCTTGCTATCGCCGTTAAAGGAGCATCAACATCATCATTTGGTACCGTTCTAGCTAATTCAGGATATCGAGTGACTAAACCAAGTGCAATATCTGTCAACAATATACAAAAAAATCAACATTACAGTCACAGTTGTCTACTAGTACTTGTAACTGTAATTATTTGACTCACCAAAATATCCTGCAAAAATAACATTAGACAGAAGTGTCACACCCATGTATCCGGTCAATGAAAAAGGATATTCATTGTCTTTCGTGACATCCAATAAATATAAAAATGTATCTTTATGAGAATTAATAAGAGCTCGATGAATGGGCAGTAATCCATCCACGTCTTTAACATATAACAATCCTTGATTTTTCTTCACCAAGATTTTAACCGCTTCGATGTTGCCAACAACCGCCGCAATATGAAGTGGTGTGTATTTTGCTGAAGAAGTTAACATTTCTAGGAGAGAATTAGGTGGTAACTTTTCCACCAATTTCTTAACAAAACTAATTCCTTGTTTTCCTGTCCCAATTGCAATATGAAGAGCTGTAAAGCCGTATTTGTTTATATTGGCGGTGCATGCTTCTTCGTCTTGATTTATAAAATCTTGTGCAACATCCCAATTACCTCTAAGGGCGGCTTTATATAACGAGAGATAAGCCATTGGTTCTGTTAAACACATACACATATTGAAAAGGATATAATTAATTACATAAATAGCCCTTGTTATTTGCCCATATTATGGTTTTGGTTCTTTACTTTGAAAACTTACAGTCTAATTTTATGGTTTGCACAAATTTGACAAGTTGGTTCCTTGGAATAGATGCGCCATTACTTTTTTACGTCAAGTGTGTGAATTACAAAGATACCATTTAGCATTAACATACTTTAATCTAGAAAAACAACCCAAAAATCCGCAGCCTCACCTAGTTTTTAAAAAAAAATATATATAATAAAGTAAATAAGAAAAGAAATAAGATATTAAAAATCAAACCCTCCTCCTCTTTGCCGTCCTTGTATTTCGGGGCGACATTTCCGACAAGGTGCAATCTGCTTTTTAGCTTTATCAAAATAGACTATATTACAATTTTTCCCCTTTATTTAGACCAAAATTATAGAATGAGGCCTTTAAAAAAATAATTTTCACTCAATATCCTTTATTTGAATAGTTTGTTGCACCTTTTTTTTACACTAACTCTATCTAATTTTTCAGTTAAGTATGTGTGAAATAACCAATAAACCTTTTAATGTTAAAAATAAAGAAAGAAAAAGAATCTAAAAGATATAGCCCCACCTCTTTACTTTTTAGATAAAAAAAATGAAGTGTTTTCTTGTATTATATAAATTTAACTAAAATCCTTTGATTAACTCTCCATCACCAATCACATCTACATCACCACCAATTCCATCCAAACCACCACCTTTTCCGTCCAGACCACCAACGCTTGAAAATCGTCAACCACTACACCACCACCACCTAAAAACCGTACTCACATCATTTTCGCTCGATCTATCTATCTCCAAAAACAAATCTGAAATTGGGGTTTTGCACAACGACTCCAGCATGGATTGCACAACAACTCCAGCAACGACTCTAGACAAGTCTCATGCCTTGGATCCGGAAACTGCCAGACACCTTCAGAAGACCACAGAGCGAAACCTAAACAAGAAAAGTCCAAACACGCCCAGTGCCCTGAATGCACACCCCGTGTCTCGATACTAAATGACAAAAGTTTACTTTTATAAGAGTTAGAAGATCTGGAGGACCCACAAAGCTGACCACGGCCCATGCCTCGCGCACCGGCTACAACAGGTCATTTGTGTGCCTGGCCCTAGTAGCCTATAAATAGAGGCATTTCCACCATTTTTACTTACTCAATTCTCTCTACTCTTCTCCAGAACACGCTTCCCTTCTACCCACTATCTCTAATTATTGTAATTACTAAGAAAAACTCAAGAATCATCAATGTAATCAAGTTTTTAATGTTCAATATAATCTTTTCAAGTTTTGTGAAAACTAGTTTTGTGGCCATTCTTGGCAAGATTTCTTGAGGGTGTTTAGGGGAATCTTACCCCCTTGATAGAGAGTTAACTAAGGAAACCTATGGGTGAATAGGGGGGTGTTAATGACTTTGGTTAACTAATTAAAAGTGAGTGGAATATTAGCGTCACCATTGACTTGGGTCATTAGTATTTCAACTTAACCCTTAAAATCTACCAATAAACTTGTAACGTCGTTGACTTGGGTCGTTAATGTTTTCTTTGTTTATGTAGAGTCAAAACATCTTAATGCTCTGACTGGATGTTAAAGGTTTTGGATGGGACTTGGGTCATTAGTATTTCAACTTAACCCTTAAAATCTACCAATAATCTTATAACGTCATTGACTTGGGTCGTTCATGTTTTCTATTTCTATGTAGAGTCAAAACATGTTGATGCTCTAACCGGATGTTAAAGGTTTTGGATGGGACTTTGGGTTGGTAAGATCCTACCTTTACGTGGTGCTACTACCAAAGCATAAAGCACTTAGTTTTCATAAAAGTAACTACCTTAGGGGAATTGACAACTCACCGGCGGACTAATAGTGACAAGTAATTTAAACCCCTTAAACTATCTAAATAACTAATACTAAATCATAATGGTATATACTTTACTTGCTGATTGGGCGGTACCATTATGGTTTTTTTCCGGCCTTGAGTAACGTTTCCCTGCTGATTCAAAGCGTTAGGTTCGAGTGTGTTAGGATCCCGACCCAGGTACTGCACAACCTTATGCATTAAAACACACAGTTCATTGTTTGACAATCGAGCCCTTATTACCCCATGGTAAGAATTCGTTAACAAAGTATTAAGAGATATGTTTATCTGAAACACCCATTTTCTTATTATTGATTACTATTTTTTTATTTACCTCTTCATTTTTATTTTTATTATAACAACCATCGAAAAGGCCCACAACAAATCATAATTGAAACCCCGAACACTCACGACGAAAACCAGCACAAAAATGAGGAAACCCAGTTTTGGGTCTCGTCGCGCTACGCCACGACAATAGCAGAAGGCGGTCGCGTGACGCGGTGCCTCACTTCTTCTACCAGAGACACGTGCCACCACGTGGCAGCCACGTGGCAAGCCTACGTGGTGACTCATGCCACCTAAGCCCTAGCTCACCTAGTTGCGCGACGCAACAGTGATGGGAGAACATGGTCGTGTGACGCGACGAGGTCGAACTGCAGCTATGAATTGGACGAGAATTGGACATTCAAACTCGTTCAATTCTTTTCTTTTTCTCTCGAAGTACCGTTATAATACACGAAGCCCCTAAACCCCTAAAACTCTGCTCCGTAATCAGCATGCTAACACGGATCACTGGTACGATACCCTGTCCGATTGATCTGAAACCAAATCAACAAATGTTAAAGTGCTGCCTGAATAAGGCTATACTTTGTCATCTACGTTGAGGTTTTGATCTCGAGATTATCGTTAAAGTTTGAATTGGGTTAATACACTAATATGTGTTGCATTGTGTGTTTAATTAGGAACCCATGACTTGGATCAAAAGGCTATTACTGAAAACCCTAAAACCTGCAATGTGAATCATTCTCTTTTTATCAAGTGATTTGCAAAACCCTGAATGTTTTTCAAGTTGTATTTACAGTGATTAAGTCTTTGTATTATGAAATTACACCCGATATGTGGGGTTTTGTATACATTACATGATAAGCTTTACTATTGGACAAAGGGTTAGCCAATAGTAATATGACCACATTCTTCGAAATGGGCGAGTGACAAGTACTATGGGTAATTGAAAAATATAAACAAATATAAAAACTCTTAATGTTGTAATTACAATACTGTGTCTTTTATACGAATGGAATGAAGTCACCAGTATTTTTTCGCTGATCAAATGTTTTTAAAACGCGTTTAAGGTGATTTACTATGAAGAGAAGGAAAAGTGCTATGAGACACTCAAAGCTTAAATAAGTGGCTATGTAAATCTGAATAAAACGTGTTTTGTAATTAAGGGTTTATTCTGGTGAAAACTTTTATGCAAATATGAGTTTCATCCCACAGTTTATGAAATGAAAACTACAGTGTTTTGAAAACTCTGATATTTTTTTTTCGGACACCCGGTCCTAATAAATTTTACGCAACGATAATTTTAATAAACACCTTGTATCTGCTCACGACTCCCGCCCAGGGTGATGTCGGGGTTGTGACATTTATTTTTTTGAATCATTTTTTAAAACTTATACTTTTGGGTTTGACTAAACGCTAACGAAGACTTAGTACTAAAACTCGTTGTATCATTGGATGACCTCGGTATCTTACCATAATTGTATTACGTCAACGATGGATGCACTTGCCCAAAATCATCCCTGAGGTTTGGGCATGTTTGCCATTTTCGTCCAAAATGACACTTTTGTACCAAATTGCCCCCAACATTTGTAACTTTTTGCCATTTTCATCCAAACCACAAACTTAGTTTATTTTTTCTGTTAAGTTGAGAATATTTGGATGAAACTGGCAAATATAAAACCATAGGGACGATTTTGGCAATTTACTCAAACCCTTTTTAATTTCTTTTATTTAATTATTTTTGTTATATATATAATAAAAAAGAATATACATGAAGTTTTTAGAAACAAATTAATAGTATTGTCACATAATTTTTATAAATTTTCATCCAAATCACTAACTCAGTTTATTTTTTCTGTTAAGGTGAAGGATTTTTTTAAATTTTATAAATTAAGACAGAAATTAATTAACAGTTTCTTTATATAAATCAGTTTTATAAAAAGAAAACGTCATTGGTGTGCAACACATAACAATCGATTACAACTTTTAGTATTTATCAGTTGTATCGATAGAAAAAAATTGTAAAACGTTACATATTTTTTAAATGTGTTGAGCACCTAAGAAATATGTTGGTAGAAATAAAATATTTATTTAATTAAGATTATGAGGGTAACTAACTAATACTTATTCTGAGTTGCTTGAGTAAAGAAACTTTTGGTTCATAGCATTATAATTACATTTTTGGTGGGCAATTTTAAGGTTTGGTAATGATACGTTGTTTGATAGGGGGGGGGGGGGCACTGGCTTCTGTTTTTCCTTATGAGCGAATTTAAAAGAGTAGAAGATGAATTACAAACTTGGTACATATGATAAGATTTTTTTATTTGACCTTTTTCAATAAGGTCACCACCATTTTAGTTTTATAAAATTTAGAGGTTTAAGTAGATTTTATTTTTATAAAACTGATCTATATAAAAAATTAGAAATTAATTTTTATCTTAGTTTATAAACATCCTTTGCCTTAATAGAAAAATTAACTTAGTTAATGGTTGGATGAAAATTTATAAAAATTATGTGATAAAGCTATTATTTTTTTCATATAAAAATTGCATGTATATTCTTTTTTATTATATATGTAACAAAATTAATTAAATAAAAGAAATTTAAAAGAGTTTGAGTAAATTGCCAAATCATCCCTGTGGTTTTATATTTGGAAGTTTCATCCAAATATTCTCAACTTAACAGAAAAAATAAACTAATTTAGTGGTTTGGATGAAAATGGCAAAAAGTTACACACGTTGGGGGCAATTTGGTACAAAAGTGTCATTTTGGACGAAAATGACAAACATGCCCAAACCTCAGGGACGATTTTGGCAATTAACTCTTATAAATATTAAAACTTGAACTAGTGTATAAACGGCTAAAAATATAAGCACACGACGACCCTTATACAAACAAGTGGCCCCATAGGAGAGATAAATTAGAAATTGGGTGAGATGTAAAAGATTAAAAGGGTAGCAAACTATTCAAACAAAGTACAATGAGTAAAAGTTAAATGAATCATTCATAATTTTGGGAGTTAATTGCCCGGATGGTCCCTGTGGTTTCACGTTTTTTCATGTTTAGTCCCCACCTTTTGAAAATAGCAGGTATGCTCCCTATGGTTTGTTATTTTGTTACTCGGATAGTCCCTTGAGTAGATGTCAGTTAGTTTGGAAATATCAGCTATGCTCCCTATGGTTTGCATTTTGTTACTCGGATAGTCCCCTGAGTAAATGTCAGGGGACTATCCGAGTAACAAAATAACAAACCATAGGGAGCATACCTGCTATTTCCGAAATGTGGGGACTAAACATGAAAAAACGTGAAACCACAGGGACCATCCGGGCAATTAACTCTAATTTTGGAGTAAACAGTTTAACAAAAATTGCAATTTCGTCTTTAAATTACTACAGGGTGAGTCCACATTTATTTTGGTAATTTAAAAAAATAAAAGAAAAATTACTCTCCAACAATTTTAGGGATAATGGTGTTAATTTTTTGTGCAAGACAAATCCGCAATTGTATAAAACACCATAATTAAAACGTTGTTAAAGAAAAAGATATTATGAAATATATGTTCAATAATGTAAAGGATATATGCATATACTAAAAATATGTAGTTACAATTAACATATATACCGGGATTAAGGATACAGCTTAGAAACACATGTATTTCACGAATTGAATCTAAATTATAATAAAATACTCCATTAAATGCCACATGGCAATTTCTTATACTTCCTTAATTATAATAAATTAATATAAAAATGGTTTAAAATGTATTTTAGAATGATATTTAGTAACACATTTTATCTATTTAATAATAATAAAATAAATCGCATCCTTATCTGTACCAATTTTAGATTTATTGCTTAGTTTTTATGTAAATTCGAATTCTTATTTCATCTGCCACTTATAATTATTATACTTTAGTAAATAAAATATAAAAAAGATGAAGAAGAAAAAAATATTAGTTATTACTTTATCCGGTAAAACATTTTTATATTTATAAACAAAGTTTACGATTTGGTTATATTATTTACTAGGTTATAATCCTGTGTATTTATTATTTACTAGGTTATAATCCTATGTATTACACCGTCTGAGTGAACACTATCAAAACCTTGTATTTAGCTCGGGTTGAATAAACATGTGTATCACACCAACATGGCTATCAAAATTTGTATCCATTTGTATTATTATTAATTAATATAAGAAAAGAGGATATCTTAAGAATAGTACCTAAGACACAACCTCTATTTTTTTGTTTTACAACAATGTCGTCTAACTGCTGGTTTTTTTTTTTTGTATTTAACCCTTCAATTTTTAGCATTCATACTTACACTCCCTTAGCTTTTTAAAAACTTTGTAAAATGTCATTTTAACTCCCTCGAGTTTTATGTGTTGGGTCAAATATAACACGTTTTCGTGCTTACTTTTTCCTACGTTCTTGGTTCGTCTATGTTTTGTTCGTAAAACGAATCGGGTCAAATATAATACGTTTTCACTAAGCGGTATAAATTCGAGTTATTTTACGTTTCGACTCCGCCGCAATGTGTGGTACCATTCTTTAACGTACAAAAAACCTATTTTCTTACGTGCTTATTTTTAGTATGTTTCGTTATCCCAGGTGGCTTATGTTTTGATGTAAATTTTCGGTAATGAGTCATGTCAAATATAATAAGTTTTCTTGCTTATTTTCATGTGCGTTTTCAACTACTCTACATTTTGACGTAAATGTTCGAAAACAGACCGAGTCAAATATTTGACGGTACAAGTTCGAGTTACTTTAAATTTTGACGTCGCCGCAACCGCGGCGGGTTAAAATACTAGTAAATAAAATATAAAACAGTTGTTGGTTACGCACCAATAACACCTTTGCTTAATAAGTTAAAGATAGAAGAAAGGTTTACCGGGTAAGGAATCAGTAGTATTCTGAGCTAAATCCAAAGGAAGAATTGTTGGCAAAATCTCTGTGAGGCCCTCCTCCGGGGAAACAGCCCTTTCTAACACCAATGATTTCCCAAACCTACCGTTGAAACTGCGTTCCACGGCTGGCGTCAATGAATCCCCTTTCAGATCGATTTGTTGCGACACACTACGAACCGGAAGTACCGGCATAGAGTTCCAATGCGGAGGAGTCGATCTCTTAGTTTCTTTTTTCAGCTCCGGAATTGATCCAGACTGTGATGGCAAAGAAGAACCATAACTTTTTTCTAAGTGTAGCCAAATATCTTTGGCAGTTTTAAAGTTAATGGTGGTAGTGAGCACATCTTCACTCAGAGACCCTAATATCCACCCCTGGGTTAGGGCGTCAGACCTCCGCCACCACTGATGTTTTTTGGTTTCAGTCTCGGGTCGTATGCCCTCAATGAAACCAAGCATGTCATGACCTTCCATGAGGCAAAGCATTTGTTTTCGCCACAACGGGTAGTTGTCGTGGCCTGAGAGCCTCACAGAGACAAAATTGGCAACATTTACGGTGTACGGATACGAGTAAGCTGCCACAGCTTCCTCTTGAATAGCACTGGATGGTGATTGTGTGGAACTCATAGTTTTCATGGTGATGCAAGTTACATTCATGTCTATAGTTATATAGTCATCATGTCATATTATTTTAGTTCTGTTTTACCCGTTATATATGGTCTTTTATTACTTGCATTTTTTAAGTATAGTCGTTTAGTTTTAATATTTTACTCACCTAATGCAGGAAATTTCACTCGTTATATTATTTGAATGTTTATTATGTAAATTACGTTGAACATAACTTAGAAAATGGTTTACTTTAATGAAGATGCAAGTCTTTTTTTAACAAGGGATATAGAATTTGTGTTATTAGATATGTTAAGTTGAATTCATTGTACTTGACCATAATATTTTATTCCTTTTTTCTTTGTTACGAAAAACAAATATATGTTTAAAGATTTCGCAACGTTAAAATAAACTAAAGAGTTTAATGCTTTATTTCAAATTATGTTATATTTGTTCCACTAGTAAATGTTAATTTAAGATTTTCTAATATGATTAAATGGTTTGATTCTCTTTGAAATTAGCATATGTGAACACTTGATCAAAAGTTTGAGTTATAGCAAAATCTGATGTGTGAGTGAATTTTGTTAAGAGATTTGTGTTGAGTGTCGACACATCGCATGTTGACACGTATTTGATTTTTCCCAAGCTAATTAATTGAATTGCATGATCTCTATGTATATGTGACAGTGTGACACAAGCTTAACTTGTTTGTTTGTTTTTTTATATAATAAAAAATCGTTTTAAACTTATTCATGTTGGAAATTTGATAAATAATATTATATTATGAGTTAATATAATGATTATTTAATAATTAAGCCAAACCATCACTGGATAGCCCAGTGGTGGCCACAGAAAGATAAGGCATGGGGCAACCCAGGTTCGAGTCTTGCCGGGTGAGTTTTCCCCTCCGGGTTTACCTGGGTGATAGAGGTTTCTCATCGAGGGGTTGATGTCGGTTGGTCGGCGTGGGGGCTCTGTAGCGTGGGCCCGGTTAAGACAACATAGTCTACATCTCCCGACATACGCGAGTTCTTGATCCTCACCTTTCAAAAAAAAAATAATAATAATTAAGCCAAAATGAATGAGAGATCTTGAGCATTAAGTTTGTGTGTAGGAACCATAAACATGTGGGGAATTGAGCTTTTCCCACATAGGTGGAGAGATAAATCCTTTGTGGATTTATAATTAGAATTCTCTACACGAATGTAATCTTGTGTGACAACTCACACCCAGTGGTAGCCAGGAGGGTGTGAAGCACCCGACACGCGCCCGGGACCAGGACCTGGACGAGGGCGATGGGCGTAATGTGGCGCTTTGATGACGCACTTTGCACTTTGCATACTCGCATCGCCGCTTGGAGCCGCCTTTACTACTTTTTAGGTGCTTGTGGGCTCGGGTCAGTGGCTTTGTGTGGTTACTGGTTGTATTCAATTGAGACTTTTGGAATTCAAGACAATGTTATAAACAAAGCTTTGTGCTTTGCTCTAGACACACAGAACACTGAAAATCGTATGGTTCATACAACACACACAGCTTCAAACGAATTCCCTAATTTCGGATCTCTTTGTTGAGCGCTTTCCAACTAACTTAGATGCGTCTAAAATTAGTTAATATAAATAAGATATCAATTCTCAGGCAGTGTGCTCGATATAAAATGTAAATGAAAGAAATGAGTAAAACTTGTCCCATGGATGAAAAAATCATTTAGTGGTTTATAAGAAACCAAAATATGAGAAACATGAGTTGTGGCTGAGTTTAGAAACTTCTGTAACATAATTCCTTTAAACCGGGTTGACACATATAATTCCAATTAGTTAGAGTGTTAGACCCTGGGCATTTACATAATTTAGCATGTGCACTTATTTGCTTTCAATAAAGAGTAGCAGGTTGGTTGTATTAGTAAGGCTAGACGGTATGGGGACCGTCCCCAGCCCGTCGCGGCCCGTCGCCGCCCTGCACACCATCCCATCAGGGGCGTCGTCACTCGTCGTCTCAATTGTCAGGGTGTGGACGTTGGGGACGTTCGCTAAACATATACATACAACTCATATGTATATATATTTTAGGTCCATCCCTCCATTTTCTTAGTTTCATCCCCTTTGCCGCATCCTCACACCCATCCTACGTGGCGCTTACATGGCGGGTCATACTCTAAGGGTGATCCTCAACCATACCGTCTAGCCTCATTGGCGGACCCAAGCTTTGTCTTGGGTGGGCGGGCACCCCCTTGAAAAAAAAATTTAGTGGTTTTTTAGGTAAAAATCCTGACTGCACCCCTTGAAAATTTGGTTGAACCCTTCGTTCGCACCCCTAGAAAATAATTACTGGATCCGCCACTATCTAGCCTACGTCTTTTACCTTTCAGTCAATTGTATTAATAACTCTTTTACTTTTCAGTCAATATAAGAACACAGTTGTACCTGCGTGAATTTAATGTGTGTTCATAGTGTGTGATTGGGGGATGAACCAACATTTCATGTCGTTCAAAAAAAAAAAACTAATGTGTTGTAACTAATGTAGTTAATGAAACGGTCTTTTATTTTTTATGTTTGTTAAACATATATGAATTGCAAGTAAAAATCGAGACGTATGTTTCTTTATGATATATAAGTTGATAACTATAAAATGAAATTGTTAATTCATTTTATAACTTACTGAGAGAGAGAGACGGAAATACTCGAATAATATAGTTCATAAAATCAGAGTATCTGTGAAGTAGGTTTCATAAAATACCAAGGGGAAGACATAAAAAGACTCGAAAATATAGTTCATAAAGTAAGGGACTCACAAAGTACAGAATTAGTGTTTAAGTTTACGAAATCAAGACACTGAGGACTCATGTTCGTTACCAGACTACTACTCACTATTTTCTTTCCTCAAACAAGAAAGCACGGTGCTATCTCGTACTAGTAAGTCTACATCCTACGATACAACTATTGTCCCGGACTATGGAACGGCTTTGTGAGAGCGCAAAGTCTATATTAATAGAACTAGGTTTATCACCCTAGCCGCGTTGCGGCGAACTTCTTTTGTTATTTAGTCTGTGTTTACATGTGTTTTGAAATCACTACGAGCGCGTTGCACGCGGAACCACTAACAAAAATAAAAAGAAAATGTAAAAAACAGTAAAAAATAATCGAAAGAAAATCAACCAAAAAAGTTGTATGTTCACTACTAGAAAAATTAAAATTTCTGACACTATTTTCCGTAGGAAATGCGTCACAGCTCGCGATTTTCTACGAATTTGTGACGAAATGCGTATGTAGGAAAACCACTCGTAGGAAACTGGTTTCTTACGCATTTTCTACGCATTTTCCTACCCGTTTCTGACAGAAAAGGGCTGTCACAAATTGCTACACATTTTCTACGCATTTTCCTACCCATTTAACGGAAGTTAATTTTTAATTTTTGCTACACAATTGTCACGAAATTTAATTTTCTACGAATTTGTGACGAAATGCATATGTAGTTAAACCACTCGTAGGAAACTGGTTTCTTTACGCATTTTCTACGCATTTTCCTACCCATTTCTGACAGAAAAGATCTGTCACAAATTGCTACACATTTTCTACGCATTTTCCTATCCATTTAACGGAAGTTAATTTTTTTATTTTTGCTACACAATTGTCAAGAAATTTAATGTTTTTTCTAGTTTTATTCTATTTATAAAACATCCGAGAGATCGGATACAAAAGCAAATAAAACTAAAAACTATAAAAATTCAATAACATTAATCATAAATTTATATAAATTTACAAACAAATCTGAATCGCATTCCCAATCGAAATCTAAATCTGAATCGCATTCACAAATTTACAAACATAAATTTATCTTGGGCATAACTTCAAAGCCATATGAACACTCTCTCTCTCTTAATGACTTAGACCTCTACTTACAGAAGTTACCAAACAACTCAAAGAACAATTTTTGTAATTTACTAAAATCTCAAATAATAAGACACGAAAAAAAACTTGAAAGATAACAAACTGATAATCACTCCCCATGTCAAATTTCATGGATCAAGACTCGAAAGATAACAAACTGATACGATCAAAAAAACTTTAAATTAAAGTTTCAACATGAAACCCCAAGGAAGGAAAAGATGCTGATATGAATGATCTAATTCATGTAAACACTCACTGAACTCTCAAGTGAATCTCAACTAGATAATCAAAAAAACTTTAAATTAAAGTTTCGATCTTCATCAGCCGACCATAATCCCTTCTTGTTCTTTATCTTCATTTCCACTGTAATCACTAGAAGAGAGGAGGGGTGTGCGGCAATAGTCACTTAGGGGTTTTTTTTTTTTTTTTTTTTTTTTTTTGAGGTTTTGAATGTGATAAATGAGATTGAGGGATTAAATAGGTTGGGTTTAGGTGA
This sequence comes from Helianthus tuberosus, assembly GCA_030545235.1. Classification (NCBI taxonomy): domain Eukaryota; kingdom Viridiplantae; phylum Streptophyta; class Magnoliopsida; order Asterales; family Asteraceae; genus Helianthus; species Helianthus tuberosus. The sequence continues at coordinate 219,642,647 of CM060411.1, forward strand.
GCAATGGACCGTTGGATTGAAAATTAGGTGAGCAATGGACCGTAGGATGGTGATCCATGTGAAGTTGAAGCAAAGCTTTTGATTGGCTCACTTATGTGTAAACCTTTTTGTTTTTTTGTTTTTTTGTTTTTTTTTTATTTTGTAATCTTTTATTATTAGTTTTTTTTTTTAGATTTTTTTTTTCTAAAATGTTTTGTATTCACTTTACTATAAAAAGTTTTTTTTTTTCTAAAAGTTGTTTTATTTTTTTTAGGAAAGTGTTTTTTTTGGTAGAAATTCCAACACAAGTATTGCTATCCTAAGGAACTGACCGATACCACCCGAACAATATCGGTACCAGTAACAATATTAAATTTTATGGTTTCAGTTTCGATTTCAATGAATCGATACCGTACCAAACCTAACCGATACCTGCCAAACAATATCGTACTTGAGGTACATGTATTCATTTTTATGATTTCCAATTTCGATAACTTATTTTCAATTCTTGTTAAACCCAGCCTTGTCGTGGTGTTTGCCCTTTATTTTATGCAATGCACAACAGGTACTCGGGTAGCTTACAATTACCAAATCATGGTTATGCATTTTATACAAATTATACAAATTTATGGTTTTCCCTTTTAGCAGTGAGTTAGAGGAGGCATTTGAATTTTGTGCTTGAATATAAACTTAGGGATTTAGTATTGTTAAAACTTGAAGTGTAAGGTTAATGAAACTATTATCGAAAAGAAAGCCATTAAGTTTTGAGTGTTTACTAATGTTTATATATATTTATTTTGATTTGATTTTGTACTTTATGATGTTCCGGACTCGACCATACAGAAAATAATTTGAATCCTTTTTCTTTCAAAATAAAATCATTCATAAAAAGATTAAGGATTTTTATAAGGATGAAATTTGAAAACTTTTAAACTTATTATTAATATGGTGGCACATAAATTATTATTAATTTGGTGGATAGTAATGATTGAAAGGGCATTAAGAGATGTATGGTAATAATAAAGTATGGTAATAATAAAACTAGTTAAATATTTAAATATGGTAATAAATTTTCTATCACAAATGCGTAGCAAGTTGCTACACATTTCCTACGCAATAAATTTTCATCACAAATGCGTAGCAAGTTGCTACACATTTCCTACATAATAAATTTTCCATCACAAATGCGTAACAAGTTGCTACACATTTCCTACGCAATAATTAATAATAATGCTGATTAAACATTAAAATATATTCTAAGTATAATAATAAATAATTCGTCATAAATGCGTAGCAAGTTGCTACGCATTTCTGACGCAACAATTAATATTTAAATGAATTTAACATATAAATCTAATTCCAACAAATAAATAATGGTTCCGTCGGAAATGCGTAGCAAGTTGCTACGCATTTCCGACATAATACTTAGAATTAGTATATTTGTCACTATTGTGTCACAAATTGCCCAAAAAAATCAAGGTCTTTTTTCCGTAGGAAATGCGTAGTAATTATGTCAGAATTTGTGACGCATTTTTTTGCGTAGGAAATTTCCGTAGCAAAATGACCACTTTTCTAGTAGTGGTTAATGATGTTGTTCGTATGAAACCCGTGGTCAGAGATGAGCAAATAATACTGGGTACCGGTACCGAATTTCCCAAACTGAAGGATCCTAAGTACCAATTCGGTACCGACTTTTGGCGTTCATAGTACCGGTTCGCTACCGATTTTTACCCTCATATGCCGGTACCGTAACCGGTATTTTCGGTATCGGTTGCCACCGAGCTCATCCCTACCTCTGAAACTAAAAAAAGAAATCATTAAAAGTTGAAGAAAATCAAGAAGAAAAAGTTGTACGATACCATTGTTGTTTGTACGCCACCCGTGATCAGGGATGAGCAAATGGTACCGTGTAGCAGTACCGAATTTCCCGAACTAAAAGATTTTCAAACTCAATCCGGTACCGACTTTTGCCGTTTTTTGTATCAGACTGGTGCCGATTTGTACCTTCATGTACCGATAATGAACCAGACCGTACCTGTATTTTTTATACCAGTATTGGTTGACACCAAGCTTATCCAACTGAGAAAGTAAAGAAAATAGTAATAATTAGTATTATTATATGAATATATTATTATTATTATATAATATTATCACTGTTCATTTCCTTTGTAAAATTAATATATAGTAATAATTTGTAAAATTAATATATAGTAATAATAATAATAATTATGTCAACGTGTCAAACACAACCAACTCTATCGTTTCTTGGTTGAAGATACTAGTTTAAGTCATTCACATGTAATTAGTATGTGTTTGTCAAACACAAGCCATCAACCTGTTTCTTGGTTGAGCTAATGACTCATTCAACTTGGATAGTAGATGATCACAAGGTAAGTCTTACACACACGAACACCAGTTATCCTCCCTACGAAGAGAGGGTTTCTCCTGAGACTACCATGTGGGAATTAATATCGTAATTACGGAACCAGTAAGTAAGTGAGTGAGTTAGAGAATTAAGAGATTTCCAAGTGAGTTCTTTGTTACCTCGTGGTCTATATACGCTTTAGCTATTGCTGACTTAGTTCATGACTTAGATATAAGTGTTGGGGAATTTGAGTTTACCAATTACCATAGACGATCTGAGAGGCATGTGGCCGCTTTCAGATCGAATTATTTTGGTGGTTCACTCGAAAAATCCAATTAGATACAACTTAGGTTGTCCATGGTTTTATAGCCTAGTGGCATCTTAGGGGTGAGATAAGACTTTGGACCAAAAGGTCCTGGGTTCGATTCCCACAGGGGGGTCCCATATTTATTGGGTTTTCGCCTGAATTGGTGTATAAGCATTATGCCTAGTGGAGATGGATATGATCGGGTTGTTCCGCCGGTGGCACGATGATACTCCAGTGATCCGTCAGTGATCCAAATTTACCATTCAAAAAGAAAGATACAACTTAGGTTGATAACAAGAACTAGTATGTGAATTGATATGAAAATTGTATGAACCAAAATGTTTGTGACCAAAGACAATTTCGAATCGGGGATGCAAAGTCTGGTAACCAATGTTTTAAAAACCGGTTCAAACCGGCTGGTTGTACCGGTTGAACCATCCGGTAAAACGGTTAAACCCCCCGGTACACCCGGTTGAACCGCCCGATACACTCGGTTAAACCTTTTTTGAGCCAAATCCGGTACGTTATAAAAACCGGATTTTAAAACATTGCTGGTAACTGCCTCATGGCAGCTATTATTTTAAATAATAAAATTTCCTCCAAAATTGCTCCATTTCGAAAATAATAGATATTTTCAGAAAATAATCTACCTCCAAAATCGATCCCAGTCAGGGGTTACCGCCCCTTGGACCCTGCTCCCAGGGACGTTGCCTTCGGACCCCCAGGAAAGGGTCGTTGCCCCCTGGAACTCCCATCGATTAGGGGTCTGTCAAAACACGTAGAATTATAACAACTCAAACAAGCTTACACTTCCGCACATTCTACCTTGCTAGATGTGTATTACAGTTCACTTTGATCACCAAGTCAAATCCGATTACACTAAAATATCCAACAATAAGTGCTTGGTTTTACTAGATCCGATGCATTAGTATCGTGTTTAGCTATTGTTAGGGTGATATCCATTCAATAGCAACCTTTGATATCGCATCCTGGAAGCAATCCGAAACCGTATGTGTTTTCATGCTCTTAATCATTAGTTTTAATGACAAAAGTAAATCAAATTGAATATTTTCGTTTTTTAAATGTCAAAATAAGAACATTCACACTGGAGCCTCTATTCTATAATATAGAGAAAAAATAGATAAAACAAAAAAAAAATATCACCTTATTGGAATCTCTATAATAGATAAAAATATACAGAAAGCAAAGTACACTTCTATATTTAGAGGTTCATATTCAACTAGGGCTGGCAATAGGTAACCTGTATATAACCTGCTAAGACATGATAACAGAAAAGTACACCATGTGATTTTTTACGTTTTTAAAAATAATCAAAAATTGAAAGTTATGATCCATTATTTCTCCTTCTAGGTGCATAAAATATACATCTGTCTTATAGATATTGGATATAAAGTAGTTAAACGAGTCGTATTCATGTTTAAAATTTTTGTTGTTAACGTTATCAGATACCTGTTAAACCTGCTAAGACACGAATTGTCAGCCCTATATTCAACCCACTATATTTTTATTAAGAGTGTGTAGGAAACAGAAAAAATAATAAAATAAGTGTTTGTAAGTAAGAAATAAATGGAGACAGGGAGTCGGATGTCCGATGTTTTTGAAAAATTAACAAAATTTAAAGAAACGTGTGTTCTTTATATAGATGGAGATGAAGGGTCCAATGTGAATGCTCTACATTCCTTCCCCCAATGTGGAGGTTTTATTTTATGAAAAGTGGTTATAAGTGGTTGTGAGTAGATAGAGGATGGAGAAAATGTTAATGTTCGTCTGTAATCTGAATTTGAGGGGAAATTGTTCATCGTTTATAATTTTTAATATATTTTGAAAGTGATTGTGATTGTGATTAGAAGAGAGAGAAAATGTACAGAAAGCAAAGTACACTTCTATATTTAGAGGTTCATATTCAACTAGGGCTGGCAATAGGTAACCTGTATATAAACTTCTAAGGCACGATAACAGAAAAGTACACCCTGTGGGTTTTTACGTTTTTAAAAATAATCAAAAATTGAAAGTTATGATCCATTATTTCTCCTTCTAGGTGCATAAAATATACATCTGTCTTATAGATATTGGATATAAAGTAGTTAAACGAGTCGTATTCATGTTTAAAATTTTTGTTGTTCACGTTATCAGATACCTGTTAAACCTGCTAAGACACAATTTGTCAGCCCTATATTCAACCCACTATGGGTATGTTTGGCATGGAGCTTTTAAGAGCTTTTGGGAGCTTCCAACTTTAAGTTTTTAAGAAAAAAGCTCATACTCAATAAAAAGCCTTGTTTGGTTGAAGGAGCTTGAAGCTTTTAGGTTAGGAGCTTGAAGCTTTTGGTTGAAAGCTACTAGTAGTAGCGTTTAGAAGGAGCTACAAGCTTTTAGGGAAAAAATGACTAATTTAACCTCTAAAAATAATAAACTTTTTAATGCACAAGCTTTTTAAATTTTTATTTATGCCCATTTTGGTCATTTTATACGTTTTATTAAAAGCTCCAGCTACTCTGTCAAACACCAAATATATCTAAAAAGTTACAGCTACTAGCTACCAGCTACCAGCTAATAGCTTTCAGCCACCAGCTAACAGCTACTTTTGCCAAACATACCCTATATTTTTATTGAGAGTGTGTTGGAAAGAGAAAAAATAATAAAATAAGTGTTTGTGAGTAAGAAATAATTGGAGACAGGGAGTCGGATGTCAGATGTTTTTGAAAAATTAACAAAATTTAAAGAAACGTGTGATCTTTATATAGATGGAGATGAAGGGTCCAATGTGAATGCTCTGCATTCCTTCCCCCAATGTGGAGGTTTTATGTTATGAAAAGTGGATATAAGTGGTTGTGAGTAGATAGAGGATGGAGAAAATGTTAATGTTCGTCTGTAAATCTGAATTGGAGGGGAAATTGTTCATCATTTATAATTTTTAATATATTTTGAAAGTGATTGTGATTGTGATTAGAAGAGAGAGAAATTATGATGCTAAAAGTATAAAAAGTATTATTTAATTGAGAAGCACAGAAAAAAATAGTAATTTTTAGTGTAATGTAAAGGTAATAAATGAAAGGTTGGATGTGAATGCTCTAACACACTCAATAGATCGAATTTTAAATTATACGTTAACGTTCATATCACAAGAGTAAAACCTTCACTGTTTGGAGAACATCTTAATATACACTTTGGTATTAGACTGTAGAGAGTGGGGCGTTGGTTTGGGTGGGGGAAGCCAGCCAACGCCAGCTACTCCACTTCTGGTTGGCGTTGGTTGGGGCGGTGCCCCATTGGCATAGGTATTGTGTAGGACATGGATCACAATTATAATAAAAAAATTATACAAAAGAAAAATAAAAATTGTAAAGACCCTCTCTTTACATAATTTTGGGAAATTGTAGTACCCGTACCGTATACACATCAATACGAAATTAAACATTAACTACAACATATTTAAATAAATCGATTAAAATCGTTGTCTTTGACAAGAGCTTGAGAAGCATCTTCTTGTACAATTTCCGCTACGAGAGCTTGAACTGCGTCTCCTTGTGCAATCCTTCTTGGCTGCAAAAATGAACAAACTGATGTTGACGGTTGTGGTTGAGGCACGTGTTCAACACGCTTCTGTTAAAACAGATTTCGCGCCTCTACTAAAGATGACGCATCTGCTTCCCAGGGTACAACAGCCGAAACAGTATGTACTGCCGGAGATGGCTCACGCGCCCGAGGTAACACCGGGTAATTGTGGTGTTTGAACTTATGGAAAGTAATGATATTAAGATGATGAAATTGAATAGAGAAAACATATCTCTCTAAGTACCCAACACATGGGTCATCAAGTATTTCTTCTTTTCAAGAACTCTCTATATATTCATATATTTTTTTGTATCTTCTCTTGTATTTTTCTAATGTCATCAAGTTAGGCACATAACCTACTTTTAAATATCCAAGAGTTTTTAAAGACTTTAGAAACTCAATAATTATATAATTGAACTCTAATAAAAATCATCAAATGTCATCAATAAAACTCTAGTCAAGAGTTTCACCATATAAAGAGTTTAATCAGGGACGGCTCAACCATTTTGGTGGCCTAAGGCGAAGTAAAATCTTGTGGCCTTTTTCCCAAAAAATGTATGTGATTGAAAGTTAAACTTGAAGGGCCTAAGTGTAATTATTTGAAAGATTGTGTTAAAATTTAAAAACAAGAAAAAAATGGTGAACCAAGGATTCGAACCCAGGTCTCACCAACATCCATACATACACAAAACCGCTACACTACCAACCATCAATCTGTTGATAACCCACACCCTAAATCTTTTATATATGGACTGTGGTTTCAACAAATTGTGGAGGCCCTATAGTTTTGGTGGCCCAAGCCTCATTTGGCTTACCCTTGGGCCGGCCCTGAGTTTAATTAGTAATTATAATTTCACTCAATTATAAATTAACTAATATTCATTCACTAATTTTCCAACATATTTAGCCTGGCGTGGGACGGGGGCAGGGTGACTTGTGTCACGGGGTTACTTTTCGACCCCCGTGTGGCGTCCCCAAGTCCCCGGGGACAAGCCAATCCATCCCGCTTCTTTGTGTGGGTCACTGGTTTCGTCCTGCCTTGGACTCATCAGGAGAGCGGCGCCAGCTCTCGACCAGTGGTGCGTTCGTCGTTTGCACGACTAGGCACGTACACCTCTTCATTGACACTGACTCCGTTCCCTGATAAAGTCCGGGACTAGCCAGTAACCCAAGCGTTCAAGCGCAGCCCACAGCATCGCGATCTTCAAACATTTGGCCCGTGACACTCTCCCACCACCATTTCATGCAAGTCCTCGTGCATGCTCGCCGTCCCATACCAGCTCGCATACTTAACAATGCATGATATCCCCTTATGTTGAGCATGATTCACTTTGGGAGGGCAGGACTGTAACATCCCGAAAATACGAATTCTTATATTACAGTAACATTGCGAACAAATAAGAATTATAAACTAACTAGGAATAATGTTAACCTAGTTAGAGAATGAGTTGTGAGTAGTTTAGAAGTGAAAATAAATAAAGGGTGAAAATTGAGGGACCAAAAGTGTTAAAGTGAAAACTAATATTAATAAAACAAGAAAATTAAAATCAAAACACACTTGTTTGTGTGTTACTGATATCGACCAGAAGGAGGGGGCGAACCCCAGGTTTCCCCAAGAACCCTAGCTCAGTTAAATCTCACAAATTGAAGGCCAAGATCGGTCCTGAATCGAAAATCGATCATAGATTAGTGATCCTCATCACAAGGGGGTTACAAGGTATGTAAAATTTGGTGTTAATTCTCTGTTTGAAATTCTTATGAAATTGGGATATCTGAAAATTGATGTTGCATGTTTGCTATTTGGGTAGAATAGGGTTGATATAGTGTCTAGGAGTAAAACCTAGACAATAACATGCGAAATCATGGCTAATTCCTGAAAATCTCATGAACACATTTAAGGTGATTCATGGGTTTTATGGGAAACTAGTAAACACTAGGGTTTAGAATGATTATTCTAGTGTAATACGGGTCGTAGAAAGTGACTTCTGAAATAATGATGTTTAAATGTTATATGAAAGCTTTATTGATGTTAAGTTTAGCTAAATAACAAGCTATGAACTTGAATATGAATGATATAAAATTCTGCCCGTTAAGTGTTTGTAAAAATGCCCCAAAGAAGGCTCGAAATTGGAATTTAAAGTTAGACGCATGATTGTGATGATTTGAAAAAATTATGCGATATATGGATGAAAAGGAGTTCTAAACAACGCGTGATTGAACTCTATAGGAAAAGATACCGGAGCGTCGAGTGGACAAGCCGGTGGTGATTCGCGTTTGAAGAGCGTGCGCTAAAGGTATGTAACTTGACTCGTTACATTAAACGATTTGTTGTTAAATTATGCGAAGTTTCGTTGTAGGGTAGTTATGGTGTTGATTGTAGCGATCATGATCGTTACTTGAATTAATAGGCTTAGCGTGACAAGAAACCGTTTGGTAGTCATCATATTGGAGGATTCCACAAGATGAGCCAAACGGGTTGATTTGTTGTGTAAATTCTTGTACTAGTGTTTTAGAGAGTTGAAAAGGCGATAACAATCACAAGAGCATTAAGCCATGAGATTGGTAAGGAAATGCAGGTGATAACAAGCCCCGGATATTGGGTATAAAGTGTCATAAGCTTCCTAGTTAAATGATAGTGAAATGAGTAAAGTTAGGACGGGTCGAATAATCAATTTATGTGTGGTAAATGTTTCGTAATATAGCTAATTAGCCTTTGTTATAGTTGACAAAAGACATAATAGATTGCGAGAAATTAACATGTTGGTTTGATAGAACGAGATATCCGAGAATTTGGTTTAGCCGAAACAAACAAAACAACCAAATCATGAACTTACAGGGAATACCGTAAGTTACGGTGGTACCTAGGGCTGTAAACGAACCAAACGTTTGGCGAACAGTTCGTGAACCGTTCGGCGGGAAGTTCGTTTTTGTTCGTTTGTTTATTAAACAAACGAACACAAACAAGAAATTTCGTTCGTTTAGTTAAATGAACAAACATGAACATAGGTCGTGTTCGTTCGTTTATGTTCGTGAACGTTCGGTAACGTGTTTGTTTATGTTCTATAGTTCATTAGTGTTTTTCGTTTTTATATCTATTTAAATACTTCAAAATTCCGACAAAATAAATATCTAATAAGTGTCCGTGTATTATATATTATGTTTATGAACAATTGTTTATGTTCGTTTGTTTCCATTTGTGTTCATGAACATTAGTTTGTGCTCATTTGTATTCGTCAACGTTCGTTTTTTTGTTGCCTAAAATTAACAAACAAACACAAACGAACACGGACAATTTCATTTCCTTAACAAACGAACACGAACATAAAATCTCGTTTGATAAGTGTTCGTGAACTGTTCGCAAACACATATATTTCTTAACAAACGAACACGAACAAGGTCTTGTTCGTGTTCGTTCGGTTCGTTTACAGCCCTAGTGGTACCGTAACTTACGGTAGACATAAAAAGGCTTACGGCAGTCCTTTACTGCCTTACGGCAGATCTGGGTTTTCCAGCAACCACCGTAACTTACGGTGGTACCATAAGTTACGGTAGATCCTAAACATTGTTGTCTAATTCTTTTATATCCTAGCTAATCGAATCCGTTTTAAGCGTAGTTTTGATTAAGAAATATTTCTAAGAATTCTAATGCTAAGATTTGTTTTAAAATCTCCAGTTTCAGGTATTACTAGTAGGTGGACGATGATCAAGCATCTTTTGAAGAACCGAACACGAACTTTTGAAGCTTCCGCGTTAAACTTAACTTTGTTTAGACAATGTTTATGATGTAACTAGTTTGCAAAACAACTTATGAATGTTTGAATTAGTCGGTAGTTGACTAATGTTTGTTACCTTAAAACTTTACTTTTGGAACTTATGTTTTAAATGGGTCATCTTTTATATAAATATTATGAATTATTGTTAAATTCGAGTAGTAATTAGACGGGTGTTTCAAGTTGGTAATCAGAGCTTAAGGTTGTCAACAAAGTGTTCGGTTCAAGCTTGATCGATCGTCCGGTAAGGATTAATTATTTATTTCAGTAGATCTTATTCTATGTAAGTGAAAGAGATGGAAATAAATGTGCACGGGAAGAGCGTGTCAATACACTCAAACCCGGAAAGTGCACTAAATAAGAACGGTCAAAGCAAGTTACGAACTTGGCTAAACCGAAACAAACAAAGTTATGTTATAAATGAGATGTTTAATAATCGATGTAAACATTTCAGTTTCAAGACATCCGGTAAGAGTTACTTATAATTAAGATTAAATGATATGAATTATGTGAAAAATGTATGAGAGGAGTGTATAAATACGCTCGAGCCTGGGAAATACACTAAGTAGAAAGGTAAGGCAAGATATGTACCTGACCAAATCGAAAAAGAATAACACATTACTTATGATTAAGTAAGAGCGATATAAATTTCCGTATAATAAGATGGAAATGAATTAAATAATTATTGATTAACCATGATGGATGTTTCAGCTAAAGAAATGTCTGGAGTAACTGGAGATAATTCGACATCTCAATTGACTGAACAAATGAAAGCTAAGATTTCCGTGACGGTCGGAAAAGCTCTAGAAAATAGTCTATCACAGTATATTGATAGATTACAAACCACAATCGTGCCGGTGATGAACGATATGATGACTGAATTGAAAGACAGCATACTACAAGAAATAGAAGAAAGGAGGGTGTTGGATATGAATCCAAGATCCGTAAAGAAGTCCAAGTCTAATAAAGCTCCCAAGAAGGGGGTTACAAAAAGTGTGTTACGTCAGTGTAGATTTTGTGGAAAAATTCACAAGGGCACATGTGGTAAGCCAAGACATAAGAAGTCTAAATGTCCAGAGAGACTTGGAACCAAGGACGCAACCGACACAAAGTCTGATGCCCAGAAATCAAGGACAAAGTTGTTTTATATAATAGCCGTAGAGGCTAAAGCTGAAACTGATGTCGCTTCAGGTATACTCTTGTAAATTAAATTTCAGCATGAAATTTTAATTATTATGAGTGCAAATAAATCGTTGTTTTACATCGATTTATTCAACATCCTACATTTGCGTTAACGAAATTACCTATGCTTTGAGAAGTAAGAAATAGGTAGTAATAAAAGTTCTATTGTTTATAAGAGGTGCTGAAACTGTACATTGAGCATCAAAGGTAAAAGTAATCTCGATAGATATTGCAACGGGAAGGAGTGCATCTACACTCGAGCCCGGAGAAGCAATGAAAGACAAGTGTCATAATGGGAAGGAGTGCGTGTACACTCGAACCCGGGGGAATGAATGAAGTGAATAAATTTTGCGTTGGGAAGGAGTGTAATTACACTCGAACCCGGAAATTGCAATAATAATAAATAGCGAAGGCAAGGTTATAGACTTGGCCAAACTAAACAAAATGTGTAGAAGCATTATTTACATCAACAAACGATGTGGATAAATTTCATGCAACAATAAGGAATAATAAAATTAAACGAATTAGTTTTGTTACAGTTACAGTTGGACTGAGGATAAGAATGAGAAATCAAGACTTGGGCGGAAAATATCCTCAAGGAAAACCAAATAAACGATACATATTATTCGCCACTACGAATAAGAAAGTATCGTTAAATGCAGATTTAGAAACTTGGGTATGGGTAACCATCCAAGTAACATATTATTAATCAAATCCTTATGAGGAACAACGATGATCACAGTGATGGAAGTGATTAAATAAAAGATTAGTAAATAAATGTTATGAAGGTATTAGAATAAGAACGGGTAAACCCCAAAAGCCGTATAACCACAGTAATGGTTTTACCAAATAAGACTTAAGAAATGGGCCTTCGGGACATTAGTAAAAAGAAACAGACCTAAGGGTCGCTAACAACAAAAAGGTGGTGTTACGATCAAATAAGCAAAATGCTTAATAATAAAAGTAAACGGAATACGCTAACACTACTGAATAAATTAAAACGAAGTCTTAATACATGTCGGAATGGCTGCTTTGATAGTGACTTCAGTAAAATACCCGATAGATGGGTAGGAATACGGATCTATACGTAAACCAAGAGACGGTGACGCAAATTAAAGGTCAAAAGACTCGGATTAATAGTTAGGACTAAAAGGCGATAAAATTTCACAAAAACAGAAATTTCGATAGTTATGTTCGACTATTGCAATGCTGGACGGACTGAATAAAGTATAATATCTGATATTCCGAGTAAGCGCGAAACGAATAATGGAAGTGTGAAATATTACTGAACCTATGTGATAGGTCGTAAAATAATATGGAAAGGAAAACGCAAACTAATAAAACCGGAGCGTTAAAAAAACATTAAGATAAAGAACCCGGTAACGAGTTGAAAGGAAATTGAGGCATAAACCAAATAACAGTATGAGTAAAATAAACCAACGCGAAGGACACATAAGAAGCCATAGAGTCGAAAGATAATTCGAAAGAAAGTGAGGGTAGCCTTAGATTACGGTCAAGGTCAAACGTAGAAGATGATCCATGGGATCACCATAACCTCCAAATTATAAACAATGTAAGGTCCTACGGGAACAAAATGACCATTGGGTCGCAAATACAAAGGGAACATACTAGAAAGAGGGGGGTCTCACCCTAAAAAGGTGAAGACCTAATAGAATAGCCTACAAGGCTAAGTAAAGGAATCTACGGGTCGATAATATAAAGTGTGGATAACCAATTATGATTTCTCGCGTAAAATGATAATCCCAAAGAATAATCCTTGTCGTCAATTCCTTGATATGATTAATTGACATGGTTAAAGAGAGAAACATCAAACTAAAATTCAGTTTTAGTAAAGAAACGATGTTCTAACACCTATGAATACCGAGAGAGAAATAACTTTGAATTATGATGTAACTAGTTTGCAAAACAACTTATGAATGTTTGAATTAGTCGGTAGTTGACTAATGTTTGAATTATGATGCCCATCTTTCCTTGACTCCGATCCTTTCTAGTTGTCACCGTTCCCACGGTGTTTCTTGTTCGATCTACGTGAACTATCATCTTCACGCTTTCTCTTCTCAGCCTCCTTATTCCTCAGCGATCTCTGCCTGACCGCATCCAGAGTGAGCGACAAGGAAAAGTCCGCTACGGATCTAAAAGTAGCTGGCCGAGAAGCTTTCACGCTTGCCTTGATCTCGGGGGGCTAAACCACCGATAAAACGAGCGATTCTTTTTGGTTCCGGGGTTACCAGATATGGAACCAACCGGGACATCGTGTTGAAGCTCGTTAGGTAAGCTTGACAGTCAAGGTTTGTCATCACCAATGATAGAAAATCAGATTCTATCTTCTCCACCTCATGCTGAGGGCAGTAATTTTCCCTGATAAGGGCAACAAATTGATCCCACAACATGTTGTACAATGTGATTTTTCCGGTGGCTTGAATCAGAGATCTCCACCATGCTAAAGCTTCACCCTTAAAAGACTGCGACACAAACTTGACCACGTCTCTCTCAGCGCATCCGCTGATGTCTACAACCGTATCTATCTCATCCAGCCACGTCATACAGTCAATGGCTCCCTTCTCCCCAGTAAAATCCCGGGGCTTGCACGAAACAAAGTATTTATAAGAGCAACCCTTCTCACGGGGTCCGTGGTTCAGTATAACCTGCTGAGATGGAGCACTGTGGTTTGAGGAGCGTCGATCATCATCTTTCTTCGGGTCGTCCTTCTTGGACGGTGGCTTTGAAGGCTGTGTTGATAGGGTCCTACTACGAGTCCCACTATACTCTTCGTTCTGCCTTTCCAAGGCTTGTGTAACTGCGCCGTCTATTATTGCTTTCAATTCAGCACCCGTTAAATTAATTCGGGCGTTCTGGTTATTCTCCACTGGATGACTATTACCCTCGTCCGAGTTAGCCATTTTAATTGAACTGTTGCAGAAAACAAGGACAATAGTTTATTTGGGAGTTTTATTATGGAATTGTCTTTTATGGAAATTCATTAACCATGGTAACAAAGACCATATTTGGTTAATTTATAAATCATATTTATTTAGGATTTCTATTATAATTGATCCTAATTATAAAACATTAACAGTTTTATTTGTGGCACAAAAGGCCTAGTCACGTGGACATTTTTAATTTAATCTATGATTTCAGAGAATCAAAACATTAAGGTATACTGGCACAATAGGCCTAGTCACAAGGACGTTTATAATTTATCAGCTATGATTTCAGAGAATCAACGCATGAAGGTTTGAACCTAGTTCATTACCTTTATTTGACAGGGAGTCATTGCTACCACTGTCTTTTGGCTCATATAGAAATGAGCAAGGCCCGTAGGCATTGTACTACCAACGTATGTTAAAAATATGATCACCTTAATTGATGATCTTAACCCTTGATTCAGAGATCATTAAATTGGGTTAGGAATCTTCTAAAGAATCCTTATTCATATAAAATGACGTGTGATTTTTAACGAATCACGTCTGCCAGGAGTGTTAACATGTTTTCATATGTTAACTTGGATTTGAATCTTTTGAACAGGTCTTACCATCTTGGCCTGGTCTTAAAATGACCCGAAGGCTAGGTTTCACTCTTTAAGATTCTTAATTAATAATTACATAGGCAGAATATTTCAAAAGGAAATGATTTTAATTTATTTATTTCATTTATAATTTATATATGCACATAATGGCAACCATGAAATTTATAAAACAATCATTCCATTAATTTATTATAATATTACATGCTGCCGTAAACGGGTCTTTTCAACAAACAATTACCCACGCAGGGGTCAATCGACATGCTCGTCCACGCAGGGACTTTAAACTAACATAATAGTCCACGTAGGGACTTTAAGCAATCATCATACCCTCGTAGGGGTTAACGGAAGATAGACCCACGCAGGGGTCAAAACAAACACACATACATACCCACGCAGGGGCTTAAACAAATACAGCAAATACAGGCCCACGCAGGGGCTCAACAACAATGGGAAGGATTTAGTGGTCCTTCTTGTTCTTCCCTTTGATTAAGCTTGCCAATCCTTGGAAGAAGCTCTGTCTCTCCCTACGGTCACGGTGGAAGCCTCGCTCTACTTCATCCAACCTTTGTAGGATTTCCTCCCTTTCTGGGGGAGAAAACCGTGGCGGCTGCGATTGCATCCGAATAATAGGCCTAGGAGGTATCTGGTACCCCTGTGTTGGGTACCCTACTCCCCACGGATCCCCATAGGGTCCTTGGGTGTTGTAGTTCGCCGCTACCATGTACGGGTCGGCCTCCGCGTAACCATAGTTATGGTGAGTCGGCGGTTCAAACGGGTTGTATGCCATGGAACCCGTATATGCCAGAATTGGGTTGTCAAAACCCATTGGCGGTGGCTGTGGTACAGCTGGGTTGGAGGGTCCACCCATTTGTGGGTCCTCCTGATGTGGCGGATAGTGGCTGCCACTGGATTGACATGGGGAACTGAAATGGAAATCCCCTGCTCGTGACGACATGCGCACACCTGTTCTCCTTCGCCTTGGCGGTTGCGGAGGTGCCGGTTGCACTGGCGGCGGTGGAGGCGGTGGCGTGACTGCCACGAATCTGGAATCCACAGAGGGATCCTGTTGTTGTTGCGGCTGCTGCTGCTGAGGCGGCGACGAATGGTGAGGAGGTGTATAGTACCACTCGTGCCTGGTGAACATAGCTTGAAAGCTATCTAGACCAACATAGGGTGATCCATTGAAAGAAGATCCGTCGGAGATCTCGATCGGGTGGTTCGGTGTACCACTGGCTGGCTCGACGGGGTCCGTATCCTCGTTTATGTCGTCCGCATGATCTCCAGAGAAATGATCTTCTGGACCCAATGGGTTAAAACCCACTGGTTCTTGTAAAAAGTTTGCCGGGTTAAACCGGCCCCTAAAAACTGGTGTAGGGTCACCAAAGGAATGATGCGATAAGGATCGCTGTAATGGTATATACGAGGGCTGAGGGTTGTTGGGTTCGTACTCCGGTTGTGGCCCGTAAGGGTTTTGGACCGGAGGTGTAGAGCTGTGTGATACCGATCTTCTGGCTGGTTCAAACAAGTTCCTCCTGTTCTGCCGAGGGTCGTCACTCTCGGTAGTAGACGGAGCTCGCGCATGTGATGGTCCAGCTTCATTATCATTGGGGGCGGTAATCGGCCCCTTGCCTCGTCCTCTCCTTCGGAAGAATCTTGGCGGCATTTTGTAAATCCTGTCAACATAGCATGAGATAACAAAACAAAAATATACGCAAAATAAAGGACAACACAAACAAAGTGGAATTTGTCCTATGTTATATGTCTAGACTCGAAAGTTTAGAATTGTGCAATTGTGTAACTGAGATTAAACACAAAAGGCTAGTATTTAATTCACTCAGTGTTGGCTCTGATACCAACCTGTCACACCCCGATTTCCACGTGTCACCGGTGGGCCCGGTGGGGGAGTATCGTGACGTGGTTGGCAACATAATAGTCAAACAACACAATAATCAATATGCACAGCGGAAGCAATTTAAAAATATGATACAACCGAATTTAATATTGTAATAACGAGTGTCACAATATTCGGAAGTTTATCCACAGATGGATCGAAATAAAATAATATTAATGGTTCAACAGACTTCAGGCATCTTAAGCTTGCGAGACTTCTAACGATGCTAAGGAGAAATCCCAGCCAATTTCGCTTAGTACCTGCATTTAATCTTTTTGGGAAAATACGTCAGTTTACACTGGTAAATAAATTCAACTGACTCATTTTGGAAAATGATTGAAAATTGGTTTGGATGCACATGGCATAAACATTTTATTTAACTTGGGAGAATTATTTAATATTATAATCTTGTGAACGAATTACATGTTCCTTGTGCGTTCAGTAGCCCGGATCTTGTCTGGGTTAAAGATCAATAGACACACCACAATATACTTTTGTGCACTGACGGGTGTACGCCTACACCCCGCGCTTAAGTCGTGGCCATTTCGTAAAATGATGCCAAGGATATCCGGGACATGGTCATTAACCCCCCAAAGGCTTTAAGTAACAAGACTGTTTAAACGAGCCAATCAAATTAGTCAATTACCCACTCAACGGTGGAGGATTTGATGCTCGATCAAGCGGTATGCTATATACCGTAACCCAAGCCCGTATAGGGAAAATAAGTTAAAAGTATTTACCTGAGCAAAGTATAATTCACAATTAGCAAAATGCACGTAGCTTTTACTGGTCCTCCTAATCTGGAACGAAGGTTTTATAATAACCTATTAGAATCCTAACGGGTCTTTAATTAAGCTTAAGCTTAGACCGGTTAGTTTCAAAGATACGGTTCGTACGCATGTTTAAGCGAAGACCGGATAGAATGTGATTTAGACCCGACAAGTTTTGAAGACTTGTTTAATATGGGTTTATTATTCACATTCTGGATTTTGAGATAAAACCGTTAAGGTTTGACCCGTTTCGGCTAATTTATGTAAACTCGTAACATAAACCGAACCGTACGCGTAATAAGCGTGACGGGTATTCATGAGAGCTATATACAGGTTTCTTAAGTTAATTATGCCTCAAATATGTTGTGACATCAGTAAGATGTCTTTCATTATGCCCGAAACGTGTTTAAACACAAACTAGGCCCCGTAGGGGTAGTTTGGTCATTTAAAAGTTTATAAAAGAGTTTAAGTAACAACCTGAGTTACAGGTCTGATGTAATCAGCAAAAATACATAATTTGCTAAGTTATATCAGTAGGATAAAGTGTATATGTGAAATTTATCAATTATAACCAAACTATGCCCCGTAGGGGTATTTTGGTAATTTCACATAAGCCGAAAAGCTCAAAACTGAAGTCTGAGTTTATCAACCTTTGCTTACTGTTAAAATATTATAATTTGCCTCTTATTTCAGCAGGTATCAACCCGGGTATGTCCAATATAATTTTAATACATACTTTGCGTTAAAAACGCTTAATAAGGCGATTAAAGGCCATTTCCGGGTTCGATACTTAAATCTGATATTTTTATATTTCCAGAAGGCTTTAAATAATTTATTTATCATATGTGATCAGTAGCAAAAGGTTTGGAGTCGTTTAGATATGTAAAACTCATTTTATGGCCCGTAAGGGCAAAACCGACATTTACCGGATTAAGCCTACGACTACTAGTTATGCTCGGCCTAAAATTTATTAAAAATCTTTAAAAATCCCAAAATAATATATTGCATCAGTGGGTAAAATATTTGGTGTCAAAAAGTAGGCTTAACTAGGCTATACGCTAATTACGCCGTTTTATTAACATAAAGCTTTAATTTTGCGATATTGAGCATAACTCTAAATCTACAATTCAAACTGATGTCAAACTTTGCATACAAGTTTATATATCAGTAATTAAAGTTTCTACTCTTTTACATTTCCAAAAATCACGTTTTAAGGTAATAAGGGCATAATGGTCAACATATGAGCGATTAACGGAAACATGCATATTAATTGGATAACTAATGAACCAAGGTGTATAATCACAGAGGGTTATTCTAACATGTAACCTAGTCCAATTAAAGCTCTGAGGCATTTCTAAAACTGTAACACCCCGAAAATTTACGTCCTATAATGTCTTGACACGTGTCATAACCTTTGAACGTGTGAAAGAATGTTCTTGAAGGACTAAAGTTGACAAACAAAGAAACTATGTGAATTTGAGGATTCAAAGTGTCAACAATGAATAATTATACTTCACAATAACCCTACATGATGTTTATAACCTTAAACGAATGGATCATGGATCATACGAAGCGAATTGTGAAAGAAAGTGGGAGATTACAAACTACAGGGGTTAAATGTGTCAACATGTTAAAGATATACCTCTGAGTGATCTTTTAGCAAACCCGAAGCTTTGTAACGGTTAATTATGCTCACTAGAAAGCACGATTAAAATTTCACCAAGTTTCGTTATCGTATGAGAAAGTTATGATAAAATTCGTGTATGAGGGGTTAAAAGCGTCAACGTTGAAATCTATGACTTTTCGGGTAGTCAAAAGTTAACCAAGGACTTAACAAAGTTGGTATAAGTCTTGAAGCCCTTAGAATTCAATTAAGAGGGCCCAAAGTGCAAGAAATAAAGGAAAAATCAAGTTTGGAAGTGCGGGGACCAAAACTGCAATTATTTGAAAATGTGCATGTGCTGATGTCTGCTTTGAGGACCTCAAAGCTGGGGACCTTGAGGTCCGTAAAGCAACCCCCAGCATCAGAAAATGGGCAGTAGCCTGTTTTATGCAATTGTGACCCCCTTAGCCGGTTTTCCTTGCATGTGAAGGTCCCCTAGACACCCCTAAACACTAGTAACATGTGTTGATCATTTGTGGAGGATTGTAGACCCTTGTGTCAATATATTGTGGTGTGTAAACCCACTATATAAAGGCCTCTTTGATCATTCCATTCACATTCTCAATTCTGATCATGGTGGGGCTTCCAAACTGATTACAAGGCCTCCCTAATCATCATTCAACACTAGTAAGTTTGCTAATCCCTTCTAAATTAATTCTAGCTTAGTAATTAGCTTAAAAGTCAAACCGACGTAACTTCGGTTTGACTTCGCGATTGATTAATGATAGCTCAGTCGTATCGCAAATTAAAAGTACCGTTAGATAGGTAATTATGTGGGTATTAAACCCTTATAAGGGCACGTACCGAATCCAGACCTAACTAGGTCGTTTGTCGGGTCAAACGTTGACCGAAAAAGTCAACAGAATTACAAAATGCGATTTAATGCACGATTAGCAATCCGCGAGACGTGTAACCTGTTTTAAACTTAATATAACTTGGTAATAAGTATAAAAACTTGTCTACGCTTGTCCGACTCGACAAATTTCTGTTTAAACCCGGTTCGGAACCGAAAGACGCAAAACTTTGACTTTTGCATTGACTTCGGTTCTGACCCGTTTTAATTTGATTCGGTATTGCCTTAGTGCTTCATTAGGGTTGGGTTACATGATAGTATAAGTCTCGGTACTTGTTTCGTTGATTATCCGATGCATGTACACGTTCCGTTAATCGCTTAAATTGGACCATAATGCCCTTATGACCTTACAACGAGAATTTTGAAAATGTGGAAGTACAATAATCTTAGTTACTGATTATTAAACATGTACGTAAATTTTCACGTCAATCGGAGGTCTAGATTAGGAGATATGCGCATTAGCGTAAATAATAAGCTTTTTATTAATTAATCGGCGCGATTAGCGCATAGCCTATCTAAACCCGATTTTCGGCACCAAAACTTTTCCCCACTGATGTTAAATAATATTTTGGGATTTTTGAAGATTTTTAATTATTTTTAAACTGATCGTAAACTAGGTTTACCGCCTTAATTCGGTAAATACCGAATATGCCCTTTTAAGCCATAAAATGAGTTTTACAAGTCCGTTTGACGCCAATCCAATTGCTACTGATTTTAAATAATAAATGTAGTGTTTTGAACCTTTGAAACTGATTAGAACACTTAGAATCATATTTGAACCCGTACGTCGCTTAAAACGGCTTTATACGCGTATTATACGCGTAGTTTGCGTTTAAAACCATTTTGCCACGTAAGACTAAATACCTACTGATATAACATATTAAAATAGGTAATTATACTGATTACTTCAGTCCCGAACATCAGGGTTACGTTAAATCCCTTTTATAAACGTTAAAATGACCAAAATACCCCTACGGGGCATAATTAAGGATTTAACTCGTTTTGGGCATTATGGAAGGTATCATTATGATATCACAACATAATTTAAGCATATTAACCTAGGAAACCTGTTCGCGACCTATTCGGTTACCCGTTACGCGTTATTCGCGTTCGGATCGGTTTATATAACTTGATTATATAAGTTAGCCGAAACGGGTCAAACCTTATCGGTTTTATCTCAAAAATTCAGAGTGTGTATCAAATACCCATGTTAGACAAGTCTTCAAACTTGTCGGGTCTAAAACACATTCTATTCCGGTCTTCGCTTAATCATGCGTTTGAACCGTATATTTCCTTAAGACTAATCGGTCTAAGCTTAGGCTTAATTAAAGACCCGTTAGCATTCTAATTGGTTATTTATACCATCATTCCAGACTAGAGCCTTCCGGTAAATTGTACCTACGCATACTTAAGTGAATACGGCTGAGTTATTAATTCTTGCTATTAAGGACAGGAGCTAGCTCAGGTAAATACTCTTAACTTATTTTCCCTATACGGGCTTGGGATACGGTATAATAATACCGCTTGGTCGGGTATTGAATCTTTAATCTTATTATGGTTAAATCATTGAGGTAACCCGGTTTAATCTGTATTGTTTGAAACAAAGACCTTTAGGGGTTAATGACCATGTCCCGGATATCCTAGTGACATCATTGTATTATAAAATGGCCACGTCTTAAGCACGGGGTGTAGGCATACACCTGACAGTGCTTAAGAGATAACGGTATCTCACTCTCTTGTGGGCCTATACTTGTGGCGTGTCTGTTAATCTGACTCGATTTCTACATCGGGCCCTGAACGTACAACGAACATGTAAATCTGTATACAAGGTTATAAATATAATTGTCCCAAGTTAAAAAGATTAATTTTGCCTCTATGCATTTTAATCCAAGTGTCGAAATATTTGCATGTCTTGTGCACCTAAACAAATTTTCATAAACATTTACAAAATGAGTCGGTTGAGTGTATTTACCAGTGAAAACTGACGTATTTTCCAAAAGGGTTAAGTGACAGGTACTGAATGTAATTGGCTGGAAGCTCAGGGCGTTTCTAAGGAAATATTGAAAGTTCTAGGTGCCTAAAGTCTGTTGAATAAAGTTTATGTTTTAAGATCCGCCTGTGGATCTTTTACTTCCGTTGTAATACTTTGATGTTACACTATTCGGATTGTAATATATTTATCCTTTTGCTTCCGCTGTGCATTTATATATTGTGTTGTTTGACTATGATGTTGCCAACCACGTCACGTTACTCCCCTACCGGGCCCACCGGTAACACGTGGAAATTCGGGGTGTGACAGGTTGGTATCAGAGCCAACATTGAGTGAATTAAACACTAGCTTTTTGTGTTTAATCTCAATGACACAATTGCACATTTCTAAATCTTCTGAGTCTAGACTTAACATAGGAATATTCTCAATCCTTATCTGGAAATTCTGCTTCCAAAAAATTTTATATATTGGATACGTCGCCGAGCGAAGAAGCCATAATAATAATTCTCCACACCAGGAGCCTTAAATTGCTGACCTTCGTACAACGGCTAGGACGAAACATGCAAACAAGGAGAAGGCATTCAGAAATAAAATGAAGAAGAAACTCCCTTTGCGAAAAATCGTTTCCTTAATAGTCCTTATAAGGACATAATTACCTTTCAGTTCCTTCGAGGACAACATTATTCCTTTCAAGTCCCGTCTAGGGCACATCTGTATTGTTTAATTTTATAGTGGAATAATTAACTTTAAATTTTCTTTCAGACATTCCTTTTATAAGATCTACCTTTATATAAAATGGCAAAATCTAAAAAAGGACAAGACCTAGTCACGCATTATTTTGAGGCAGGGCAAAGATGGTAGTTCCATAATTAGATTCAGATCCATATTTAACACCTCAATTTAGGATTGTTCTGCGTTAATATTAATAAGAATCTTAAGAGTGAAACCTAGCCTTCGGGTCATTTTAAGGCCGGGCCATGATGGTAAGACCTGTTTAAAAGATTCGAATCCCTGTTAACATCTGTAAATATGTTAACACTCCTGACAGACGTGATTCATTAAAATCACACGTCATTCTTATTGATGGATTCTTCAAAAGATTCCTAACCCAATGTAATGATCTCTGAATCATGGGTTTAGATCATCACTTGAGATGATCACATTTTGACCATACGTGGTAATATAGCACCTACAGGCCCTGTTCATTTCCATATGAACCAAAAGACAGTAGTAGCAACGACTCCCTGTCAAATAAAGGTAATGAACTAGGTTCAAACATTCATGCTTTGATTCTCTGAAATCATAGCTTATAAATTATAAACGTCCTTGTGACTAGGCCTATTGTGCTAGTATACCTTCATGCTTTGATTCTCTGAAATCATGGCGTATAAATTAAACTTGTCTACGCGACTAGGCCATTTGTGCTATTATTAACTTATAAATTAGGATTATGAGAAAAATCCTGAATAAAAATAAATATCATTCCTTTCCTGCCAGAATAATTATTAAAAGAGAATCTTAAATGGTTTGACCTAGCTTGAATGTCGTTGAAGACCTAGCTAAGATGGTAAAATCTGTTCAAAAAGAGATTCAGATCCTTGTTAACACCCGAAAATGTGTTAACACTCCCGACAACCGTGATGCTATAAAAATCACACTTGTCATTCTTATATTAGGAATTTTTCCAAATACCTTATTTAACGTAATTGATCAATAGGAATCATGGCTTATAAAATTTAAAACTGTCCTTGGGACCAGGCTTTTTACGCCACTTTAATATACTTGATGTTTTATAACTAGGATAAGTTATAATGAAAAATATTAACTAAGTATAACTAACAAATTAACCCATATGGTTTATATTACCATGGTTAATAAATTATCAAAAATGATAATTTCATAATGACCTCTGGATAAATCATTGTCAATGTTTATGAAGCAATCAAGCTACATGGCTGGATTAGATGAAGTTAACAGCCACATGAAGGAGGACAATGATGCTACCAGAATCAATGTAACTGGAGCGGAACTGCAGGCAATAATAGATTATGCTGTTACTCGAGCTCTTGACAGACAGTATGATGAATCAAATGATACCCATTCTAAGACTCTATCTGTGGCTCGTAGTAAGCCCCCTTCTAAAATACTTGAGTCAAGAGAAGACGATGTTCATGACTTGTCAAATCAAAGGAGTATTCCGTTTAGACAGGTTGTGTTCCATCAAGAGACACCAGTTAAGACCTGTTCATATAAATATTTTGTCTCCTGCAAGCCTAGAGACTTTACAGGAGAAAAAGGGGCCATCGATTGCATGACGTGGCTCGATGAGATGGACGCTGTTGTTGACATCAGCGGTTGTGCAGAGCAAGATGTTGTGAAATTTGTTTCACAATCTTTTAAAGGAGAAGCTCTAGCTTGGTGGAGGTCACTGATCCAAGCTACGGGGAAGATTCCTTTGTACAACATGACTTGGGAGCAGTTCGTTGCTCTTATCAAAGAAAATTATTGTCCTCAACATGAAGTTGAGAAAATTGAGACTGAATTCTTGACATTGGTCATGGAAAACTTAGATTGTCAAGCATACCTTACAAATTTCAATACCAAGTCTCGATTGGTTCCTTATTTGATCACACCGGAACCAAAGCGAATTGCTCGCTTCATTGGGGGTTTAGCCCCAGAAATCAAAGCCAGTGTTAAGGCTTCAAGACCTACTTCATTCAGGTCAGCGGCCGATCTGTCGCTATCTCTCACACTCGATGTGGTCAGAAACAAGGCTGCCAAAGTCTCTGAAGAAGGAAAGCGAAAAAGGGAGGATGAAATTTCTCATCGCTCTGATAGGGAGACAAAGAGGAACTCTGAGGATAAGAAGAGTTCCGGGTTTAAGAAAGACAGCCAGCAGCCGGGTGAGAAGATCAGGTGCAAAACCTGTAGGAAATACCACCTCGGGAAATGCAGATTTGAATCTCGGCCTCGGCCGTGTGGAATTTGCAAATCTAAGGAACATAAAACCCTGGATTGCAAGAAGTTGAAAGATGCAACCTGTTATGGTTGCAACGAGAAGGGGCATATCAAGACCAACTGCCCTAGGAATCAGAAGAAGCCCGAAGAGGCCAAGAAAACAAACGCATGATGAACACCCAAGAGTTGGTGCAGAAGGATAATTACATAGCAGGTACATTTCCTTATCAAACAATTTATTTGTTGCTGACACATATGATTCTATAATGAACGATAAAAGTTGAGAACTGTTGCCTCCGCCTGATTTGGACTCCGGTCATTTAATGCAAGGTAGAAATTGGTTGATACTTTAGAAAATGCTCCAACAAATCCTAGATTGATATTTTATAGTTTTTAGGAATCACTCTTTTCTGATATCCTTATGGCAAGCTTTCAAGCTATCCAAATTCATCACTATAATAAAGACAGATGTGACATTTAGATCCCCTGTCAAAAAGGTGATGGATTCGGACCAAACTTTAAATGCCATTAAAGGTCTTTTGTGACCTAGGCTAAATATAATGGATATACATTCAAATAACATTCACTAGGAATGTTCAGAACAGAATAGCCCATACGGTTTATGAATGTCGTGGCTAATCTAAGTCGGGTCATCAGGATGATGACTAATAATTGTTAAATTTTGGTGATTGGTACCAAGTTTCAAGTATGGAAAACTGAGATGAGGTAGACGACAGTCGCAATACTATTAAGGCGACGAAAGTTAATAAAGCTACAAATGTAAACCTCAATATTAATGGAGTTAATCTCCAAGCTGTGGTTGACGCAGCAGTTGGAAGGACCAAAGCAGTGTGACATCTGCAAAGGAACGGGTCATCATTTTCCCATGAATGTAGGGACATAAAGAATACAGTCTGTCACGACTGTGGTGAGTAAGGCCGCCTCAGAACTAGATACCATAAGGCTACCAAAGAAGGTGCAGCTAAGCCTGGAAAGGCTAAGAAAGGAAACGCCTGAACTCACCTGATGAATGCGGAGAGGCAGTTCGCGATGTCATCAAGTACCTTCCTTATCATTTACCAATGATAATTTCTGCTAAGTGTCCTGATTTAATACAGGCAATAATAAATCTCCATAAACCATAAGCTTAGCAAACTTTTATATCATCCACAAGGTATAACTTACCAAGGAAACCATAGTAACCGATTCTTCTGAGTATCGGCAAGGGATCCTTCTGAAAAATCTGAGAGTACTCTTTCTTCGAATCGAGTACGACAATATATATTACTTTATTTTATTATTTTCTCATTGTTTTCTATCAACCGCGAATGCCAAACTATGTTTGATAAAAGTGCCATATGAGGATTGGCGTATCCTAGTGTGTCCCATAGATTGCTTCCATGCCTGATCAGTATGGAGGTTTAATGCATGGAACCGCTGAGATATCCCAATGGTCATATTATACCAAAGTCGACTAGTAGTATTCAAAGAAGATATCCAGAAAAGAATTGTCCAAATAAATGTTCCCTGGTAAAGGAAGCTGTGGACTCATAGCATATAGGTGTCACTCATTTGACACCAGCAAGGATAATTAGACTAGAGCCTGAGATATTGAAATTCTCTGTAACCTCTTTGTACCTTGATTATCTTCTCTTTTTATTACCCTATTTACCCCAGAGAGGCAGGTAGAGTTAAGGGTTAAATTCCGTTTAAGGCTGTGTTATTATGAAATCTCCAAGACGGCTAGTACCATCATTGGGAGAATCGAAACCCTGATTAAGTAAACTTTAAGATAGGAGATTCATATAGCCTAACTCGATATTCCGAGAGCTTGATAAGAAAGACGGTTCATTTTGATTATGCATTCATTACCGCAACCCTAATTAGGTAACGATTAAGAATTTGCCATCAACTGCCCAGGATCGTCGATCTTTTCGACTAACGGTAAGGATTAGCTATTCCCTACACATTAGCTAAGCAGTGGTTGGAATAACCATCTCACCTTAAAAATAAAGCTTTCTATAATAATGGATATGTAAGTATTAAGGCTACTCCTTTGGAGACCTTGTATAGATGGAATGTTAAATATCTAGTGATAGATAGAGAATTGGTAAGTCCAATGATCAAGATCTGAAAGTTGCCTGGGGAACAACAAATAAGATTATACAAATCCATAATCGATTATAGGTTGCCAGTATATGGCAAGAAATCGAGGAGTTATGAAAATAGCAAACTTCCTAAGTTCTTGTTAAGGAATATGGTTTAACAAAAGATATCACCCAGGAAGGGTGTACCAAATTTGTGAAATTATCAGGCTAGTTAATCTCTGAATATATGGAAAGCATTCGAAGGAAATTGAATGTATCAAGATCAAGTAGCTTGTAAGCTAAAACCTACTTAAGGAGTTTGACGGAGCTCGCAATACATTGCACAATAGTGACTGGAGGATGTGTTCCGCCAATAAGTCAAGAAGCACTATCACATAATGATATGCAGAATTATGATGTGATGAGCATCCTGTATCGATTGAGGAGCGACAGGTCAAGAAGCTCCAAAAGGATACATACGCCTAATATAAGAGCCACTATGGGAGCTTGGAAAGACTCCAGATATGTTATAAAAGTTAAGTCCCTTATGCGACAAAGAGTACTTCCAGCATTTTAACAAATCTCGAGGTCGAGATTTCTTTTAAGGGGGTGAGGATGTAACACCCCGAAAATTTACGTCCTATAATGTCTTGACACGTGTCATAACCTTTGAACGTGTGAAAGAATGTTCTTGAAGGACTAAAGTTGACAAACAAAGAAACTATGTGAATTTGAGGATTCAAAGTGTCAACAATGAATAATTATACTTCACAATAACCCTACATGATGTTTATAACCTTAAACGAATGGATCATGGATCATACGAAGCGAATTGTGAAAGAAAGTGGGAGATTACAAACTACAGGGGTTAAATGTGTCAACATGTTAAAGATATACCTCTGAGTGATCTTTTAGCAAACCCGAAGCTTTGTAACGGTTAATTATGCTCACTAGAAAGCACGATTAAAATTTCACCAAGTTTCGTTATCGTATGAGAAAGTTATGATAAAATTCGTGTATGAGGGGTTAAAAGCGTCAACGTTGAAATCTATGACTTTTCGGGTAGTCAAAAGTTAACCAAGGACTTAACAAAGTTGGTATAAGTCTTGAAGCCCTTAGAATTCAATTAAGAGGGCCCAAAGTGCAAGAAATAAAGGAAAAATCAAGTTTGGAAGTGCGGGGACCAAAACTGCAATTATTTGAAAATGTGCATGTGCTGATGTCTGCTTTGAGGACCTCAAAGCTGGGGACCTTGAGGTCCGTAAAGCAACCCCCAGCATCAGAAAATGGGCAGTAGCCTGTTTTATGCAATTGTGACCCCCTTAGCCGGTTTTCCTTGCATGTGAAGGTCCCCTAGACACCCCTAAACACTAGTAACATGTGTTGATCATTTGTGGAGGATTGTAGACCCTTGTGTCAATATATTGTGGTGTGTAAACCCACTATATAAAGGCCTCTTTGATCATTCCATTCACATTCTCAATTCTGATCATGGTGGGGCTTCCAAACTGATTACAAGGCCTCCCTAATCATCATTCAACACTAGTAAGTTTGCTAATCCCTTCTAAATTAATTCTAGCTTAGTAATTAGCTTAAAAGTCAAACCGACGTAACTTCGGTTTGACTTCGCGATTGATTAATGATAGCTCAGTCGTATCGCAAATTAAAAGTACCGTTAGATAGGTAATTATGTGGGTATTAAACCCTTATAAGGGCACGTACCGAATCCAGACCTAACTAGGTCGTTTGTCGGGTCAAACGTTGACCGAAAAAGTCAACAGAATTACAAAATGCGATTTAATGCACGATTAGCAATCCGCGAGACGTGTAACCTGTTTTAAACTTAATATAACTTGGTAATAAGTATAAAAACTTGTCTACGCTTGTCCGACTCGACAAATTTCTGTTTAAACCCGGTTCGGAACCGAAAGACGCAAAACTTTGACTTTTGCATTGACTTCGGTTCTGACCTGTTTTAATTTGATTCGGTATTGCCTTAGTGCTTCATTAGGGTTGGGTTACATGATAGTATAAGTCTCGGTACTTGTTTCGTTGATTATCCGATGCATGTACACGTTCCGTTAATCGCTTAAATTGGACCATAATGCCCTTATGACCTTACAACGAGAATTTTGAAAATGTGGAAGTACAATAATCTTAGTTACTGATTATTAAACATGTACGTAAATTTTCACGTCAATCGGAGGTCTAGATTAGGAGATATGCGCATTAGCGTAAATAATAAGCTTTTTATTAATTAATCGGCGCGATTAGCGCATAGCCTATCTAAACCCGATTTTCGGCACCAAAACTTTTCCCCACTGATGTTAAATAATATTTTGGGATTTTTGAAGATTTTTAATTATTTTTAAACTGATCGTAAACTAGGTTTACCGCCTTAATTCGGTAAATACCGAATATGCCCTTTTAAGCCATAAAATGAGTTTTACAAGTCCGTTTGACGCCAATCCAATTGCTACTGATTTTAAATAATAAATGTAGTGTTTTGAACCTTTGAAACTGATTAGAACACTTAGAATCATATTTGAACCCGTACGTCGCTTAAAACGGCTTTATACGCGTATTATACGCGTAGTTTGCGTTTAAAACCATTTTGCCACGTAAGACTAAATACCTACTGATATAACATATTAAAATAGGTAATTATACTGATTACTTCAGTCCCGAACATCAGGGTTACGTTAAATCCCTTTTATAAACGTTAAAATGACCAAAATACCCCTACGGGGCATAATTAAGGATTTAACTCGTTTTGGGCATTATGGAAGGTATCATTATGATATCACAACATAATTTAAGCATATTAACCTAGGAAACCTGTTCGCGACCTATTCGGTTACCCGTTACGCGTTATTCGCGTTCGGATCGGTTTATATAACTTGATTATATAAGTTAGCCGAAACGGGTCAAACCTTATCGGTTTTATCTCAAAAATTCAGAGTGTGTATCAAATACCCATGTTAGACAAGTCTTCAAACTTGTCGGGTCTAAAACACATTCTATTCCGGTCTTCGCTTAATCATGCGTTTGAACCGTATATTTCCTTAAGACTAATCGGTCTAAGCTTAGGCTTAATTAAAGACCCGTTAGCATTCTAATTGGTTATTTATACCATCATTCCAGACTAGAGCCTTCCGGTAAATTGTACCTACGCATACTTAAGTGAATACGGCTGAGTTATTAATTCTTGCTATTAAGGACAGGAGCTAGCTCAGGTAAATACTCTTAACTTATTTTCCCTATACGGGCTTGGGATACGGTATAATAATACCGCTTGGTCGGGTATTGAATCTTTAATCTTATTATGGTTAAATCATTGAGGTAACCCGGTTTAATCTGTATTGTTTGAAACAAAGACCTTTAGGGGTTAATGACCATGTCCCGGATATCCTAGTGACATCATTGTATTATAAAATGGCCACGTCTTAAGCACGGGGTGTAGGCATACACCTGACAGTGCTTAAGAGATAACGGTATCTCACTCTCTTGTGGGCCTATACTTGTGGCGTGTCTGTTAATCTGACTCGATTTCTACATCGGGCCCTGAACGTACAACGAACATGTAAATCTGTATACAAGGTTATAAATATAATTGTCCCAAGTTAAAAAGATTAATTTTGCCTCTATGCATTTTAATCCAAGTGTCGAAATATTTGCATGTCTTGTGCACCTAAACAAATTTTCATAAACATTTACAAAATGAGTCGGTTGAGTGTATTTACCAGTGAAAACTGACGTATTTTCCAAAAGGGTTAAGTGACAGGTACTGAACGTAATTGGCTGGAAGCTCAGGGCGTTTCTAAGGAAATCTTGAAAGTTCTAGGTGCCTAAAGTCTGTTGAATAAAGTTTATGTTTTAAGATCCGCCTGTGGATCTTTTACTTCCGTTGTAATACTTTGATGTTACACTATTCGGATTGTAATATATTTATCCTTTTGCTTCCGCTGTGCATTTATATATTGTGTTGTTTGACTATGATGTTGCCAACCACGTCACGTTACTCCCCTACCGGGCCCACCGGTAACACGTGGAAATTCGGGGTGTGACAAAAACATGCCTAAATGGGTCAGAACTGAAAGTCAAAGTGAAAGTCAAACTATGTGACTTTCGGTTCCGAACAGGGTCTAAACAGGAAATTGTCGGGTTGAACATGTTTAGACATGTTCTTACACTTATTACTAAGTTATAACAATGATCCAACAGGTTGTATATGATCTATAATGTTAATTATGCATAAATAGCATTTTAAGTATCCTGTTGACTTTTTATAAACTAGTTTGACCCGACTTTTGACCTGGTTAGAGTGGGAATCAGGGGGAACCCTTTTGAGGTTTTGTTACCCACATAATTACCTACTTAAAGGTACTTTTGATTCGACTAATCACTGGACCATTAGTGATTAATCTTAAAGTCAACCGTTAATTACGACGGTTTGACTTTTATGCTAAAACTAGGCTAAAACTTAATTAAGAAAGGTTAAGCCAACTTACAAAGGTCCTATGCACGAAATGTGAACACTTGAGAGCAGCCTTGAGCTCCAGGAATGATCAGATAGCTTGAAGAAGAGGTGAAGAACAATGGTGCAAGTTCAAGCCTTTTTATAGTGAATTTCTCACCATAAATCCTTGACACACAACTCTATTACTGACCACAATCCTCCAACATGTGTCCCTAGTGCTCTAGAACAGTTTAGGGGTCGCCCATAATGCAAAAATATCGCTTAAAGATCGAATACCCGCGAATACAGGAGCATGTCCACATTTTCTGCATCTGGCGTCCTGATGCGGCCCGCATAAAGGTTAAGAGAACCTTACGCGACCCGCCTTAACCCTGTTATCAGATTTTTCATTTTTCATTTGTTGCATACTTGACCCTTGGCTCTTCGAAAGGGCAACCAAGTTTATTTCTTGCATTTTGACCCCCTCTTATTTATCTATAAGGGCTTTAGGACTTATACCCTCTTTGCCAAGTCCCTGGTCACTTCCGGTTAACCCGAAAAGTCATAACTTTCACGTTAGCGCTTTAACCCCTCGCACGCGAATTTGATCATAACTTTCTCATACGATAACGAAACTTTATGAAATTTATATCGCGCATTCTAGTGAGCATAATTATCAGTTACAAAGCTTCGGGTTTGTCAAAAGGTCACTCAGAGGTATAACTTAAACATGTTGACACTTTTAGCCCCTGTAGTTTGCAATTCCTCACTTTTAGCTTCGTATGATCCATGATTTATTCGTTTGATGCTATAAACATCATGTAGGGTTAATGTACAACATATTTATTCACTGTTGACACTTTGAATACGTATATTCACATACTTTCCATGTTTGTCAACTTTAGTCCTTTCATAATATTCTTTCACACGTTTAATCATATGCCACGTGTCTACACATTATAGGACGTGAATTTTCGAGGTGTCTACACATTATAGGACGTTTAATATTCTTTCAACTGTTGATACTTTTTTTTTTGAACTGCAAATCATACTATATATGTTATAAATGATAAATGATACGTTAGATCAAATAATTTCCAAATAATCAATTACAATTAGTGATTTCAAGTGGTGAGAATAGGAGGAATCTGCACGGATCTTGTCCCAAGAACAGGTGCTTTGGTGTCCGGGAAGAACTCAAATCCCGGCAAAGCCGTAATGTCTCCAACATCCGAGATAGCCACCGGATAGCGTAGCAAATGACCAGGAAGATCTTCATCGAATGTGGGGTTCGAATACGAATTCCAGTTCCTATCCGCAATGGCATTTACCTTCCGAATACTGTCTAGGCTCTCTGGATGCAAATAAAACTCATTTATCTCATCAAGATGCTCTAACCACAACGCTACCCGGAGCCCATAAATTACACCTCGAGCCGGCCGTTGATCTACAATGTGGTTTGGTTGGTAGCCACCAATCGCGATCTCAGTGTCCCTCGCCCCGTCCATTGATCTTTGATTGATGTTAGCTGACCCTATAATTATGTACTCGTCATCAACTGAAAAAACGCGTTGAGAAAGAATGTTAAAACATGGATTTAGACATGTAACGAACCTAACATTAGACGAACTGTTCGGCTGAAGCTTGTTTATTTTCGTTCATTTAACATTTTTTTGTTCATTTAGTTGAGCATATGTCCCGAAAATATTCATTTGTGTTAGTTCATTTATATTGGTTCATGTTCGCTTATGTCCGTTCAGTTAAATATTCATTCGGATCTATTTAATGCTAATGTTAGTTTAAAATAAATAGTATTTTCTAATTTAAATCCCTTTATAGAGCCCATTGGCCCATTTGTGATAAGCCCAATTTTAGAAAAAACTCATTTTAATTAACTTTAGCTGTTTAGCATCCCAATCTACACCATTTTAGTTTAGTTTAATGTTCATGATTACTTTTTCAATCAGGGGCGGATTCAACACACAATTGTGGGTTCCCAGGAACCTAGTGCGTTTGAAAAAAATTAGTGAGAACTTTGTAGAATTTAGAAAAAATTAGTGAGAATTAAAGAGAATTTACCAAAAATAACCCATTAGAATAAAATCTTGTATCCGCCACTGTTTTCAATTGCTATTCTTTTGAATTCATTTATGTTTATCTGTATCTGCCACTGTTTTCAGAGACGTCTTTGGTACAGGGCTACATGGATTCATATGGTTATTTCGAAAAAGAAAGGTAATGCACTACTTACCGATCATCATTTTCGCGTGGACATAAATCATGAAGCGTCGTGATTCCTGTGCTCTACTATAATCCGAATCCGGCTCAGGTTTCTCTGGTGGCTCATACTCACCAGGTATTTTGACTTCGCGGTTGCCAAGGCAAAAGAATGACAAGTAGTCTCTAGGGTCTGCTTCGATCCCTTTGGCACGAATCGCGGAAGCAACGTCTTTATACATCATTTCCATTGTTCGCCTTTGCCAATCCAAAATGGCCTGTACGGATCCACTTTCTGGGATCCCTTCAGGCCACATTGGGATGACTATGTATACGGCGAACCTTTCATTCGCCATGATCTTACTCACAATTTTGAGTGAAAGTTCTTTTGGTATGAGATTTAAAGCCGCAATATCCTCTATTTTGAATTCGTTGGTTGTTTTCCAATCGTATGAGCTCCCTATAAAGTATTGGTTTTCTATGTAGATGAAGTTTTTTGCGCGGCGTATGGCGTTAATATACGCATCTTGAATGCTACGATCAATCACGTTGTTTTTTCCTGTAACGAGGCCGGACATAAGTGCTTCTTCGGGCTTTTCTGGAAAGCCCGACACTGCGCCCCCATCGATTGACCGAAACAGTTGGACATTCCATGTGTTGTCGTCCGATGTGGCATGTGGGGCGGGGTGAGTTATGAATTTGTCAAGCTCGGGCAACGTGAAAAGAAACTGGCTACCGACTTGTTTAGTCCACCTTTGCTCGAAATTATACAAAACATCCCACGCGATCGGGCCGTCGAGTCGACAATGTATGTCGTGCCAAGGCTCTCTCGGCCCGCCTTTTGAGATCGCGGCCCCGATGAAGTTAGGTTGATGAAAGTCGTCATGGTGAACATCTTTTAAAGTCCGAAACAAAGAATGGTCACGCGTGTCATATCGACCGTCACAAAGATCAATTCCGCCAACAAACCCGACAATCCGTCTCAATCCGGACCGATCTCCCGGGATCTCGCTATCTACCACGATCGTTTTCTGATGATGAGTAAACATTGTAGCAACTTGAACCCCTTGAACGTAACTTTCTTTATCGTCGGGATCACGAGGGCATAACACACAATGAACTTTCGTGCCACGAAAATAATCCCCGGTTTCTTGATCATGTGTCGTCATCAACCCGTCCTTCTTTAGGGCCGCGACCGAAGTTCTATCATCCCAAACAAGCATTAACACGTTCACCCCATCTTCAGCTTTCCGTTTCAATAACTCGCCCAACGTCAAGTTTCCTCCCTGTTTTGGCCTCGGGTCGTGAATTAACACTATCTTCGTGTAAACAGACCACCCCGTTATATAAATTAAATGTTTCGCGTTACTAATGGCGTCGAATATATCCTCCCAACATCTTTGGGGCCAGTAATACCCTTCGGAGACCAAGTACGTAGTTATTTTGTCATCGAAAATATGCGCATCGGGGTACAACGTTACTTCACAACCTTCTCTTTGCCTAAAAAAGGTGTAGGGGATCCCACCAAATGTAGGACTTTTAATCCCTTGTGACCAATGGCTATCGCTTTCCACACTAACATATTTTAGTGTCACGTGAATTCTTGATCGTCCTTGAATCGGTTTATGATCTTCGTCTAGTATTTCGAGCCACCGGTCAACATCGTTCTCGTTGAGGACCTCCTCGACCGGGAGGTAAGCTCGACCGATAAGAATTGCACCCACCGGGTTGTCGTCTTTGACGGTGAATATAATGTTTGAAACATTATGCGCACAATATATGTGAAATGA
Organism: Helianthus tuberosus; assembly: GCA_030545235.1. Lineage (NCBI taxonomy): Eukaryota > Viridiplantae > Streptophyta > Magnoliopsida > Asterales > Asteraceae > Helianthus > Helianthus tuberosus. The sequence continues at coordinate 219,678,051 of CM060411.1, forward strand.
CTCGTACCAACGAGGGTTGGTTGTTTCGGTCTCGATCATTCTTGTTCTTGCAACTCTCGCCTTTTCCAAGTCGACCGTTGCGTAGATTTTCGAGCCGACAACCTAATATTTTTTTTTATGAATTATTATAAATAATTGATGTGATATATGTTTAACTTGATTATCGAATGAATTCTATTTATTTACCTCGGGGCTACAAAGTATCATTCTCTTCACTTGAGACAAGAACTTTTTCCCTCTTCCTTGACTTGTTGGCTCCATGGAAAGAATTACAAAAGAAAATTATTTAAAATATGAAAATAAAATAAGTTTTAAGACAGTTGAGAGAATAGAACACATAAAATGAAGATATTATATTTAAACTCTTGTTATAAACTACGGTAACGTGTTTTTTTATAAATGTATTCAAAGAAAAGATTGGGCTTTTATCCCAATATTTTTTTGCAATATACCAGAGTCTACTTTTCATATGTTCAAGAAAATAGGCCCAATTAATCAGTTAAATTGATGGATTATTCATTCTCACGGTCTCACCTATGTGTTCAGCTTAATGTATTGGTTTTTTTGTATCTTTTATAAGGTGGTTATTCAAAAATTAAAACTAAATAAATATTTGAATTACACATATTAATTTACACATTTACAAAAATATATAATTCGTATTATTTTATACAATTATAAAATAACATATTAAAAGTTTCACGCATACAATTACGGAAAAGATGATCACTAAATGTGAAAGGATATAAAATAAAAATCGACGGTTAATTCTTAAAAGTGTGTAGGTTATTTGTTTTGACGGAAAAAAAATAAGTAAAATCGACTAACTTGTCATAAATAGTTGTAATTTATCTTTTTATCATGAATTAATAGTCTAACGTACAAACTAAGAAAAGTGCAAATGCTAGCCTTTAAAAAGTGCTAGCTAATTTTAACCTTAGTCTGTGTTTTTAAAAAGGCAAAAAAAAAAAAAAATAGATGTAAAGCGGGGGCTAAATTACAGCCGTCGCAACCGGTGTTTTTCTCTATTTTGTAAGACTAAAAGTCAATATCTATTTTGTTAACTTTTTCGGTCAACTTGTCTGTTTTAATAATATTCTCAACAAATAAACGTACCTTGAAACAAGCGTTGAAATCCCATCCGCTATGTAATCTATCGACCTCAAAAATAGTGGCGTGGATGGTTCCGTGGAGTAAATGAGGAGCCATTGTCTTCTTGTATTGAAAAGAAGTAAACGGAAAGCCTTAGAAAATGGTATTCAAAATGGGTCGAATGTGAAGAATTTATTGGAGACGTTAACGGGGGATTCTTTCTTAGCGTCAAGGAAGAAAGAGATATCTTTTAGAGAAAGTGTTTCATTACCTAACACCATACAAATCTTCGTGCATGGATGTACTTGGATGTAAGTTTCTGTTTTAACAAACATTTTCATATATAAACTTATACTTAAAAATGTTGTATTTATGATTGCCTGTTTAATTTACATGCATACATAAATTGCTGATTTTTTATTCAAAATGGTAGGATAACAAAAAAGAATTTTGCTTAAAAGTGTAAAAATCATTATAACGGTGACAACTGTTAAGTGTCGTAAGAGTAATTTTGGACACAAAATTTCTTAAGAAGTCGGTTTTTTATAGATCAGGCTGGATTTTTTTAAATTTTAAGCAGTTTTCTATGAAATAAAGTAGGGTCTTTTTTTTTTTTTTTTTTTGCAAGACGAGAAATCAACTGATGTATATTATTTTTGTTCAGATATTTTATTTTAAGAGTAAACTGCTATTTTGGTCCCTGTGGTTTGGCCAGTTTTGTCACTTTAGTCCAAATCTCAAACTTATTACATCTGGGTCCATGTGGTTTGCATTTTGTTGCCATTTTAGTCCAAAATCCAAAAAACCCATATTTTGACTATTGAATGCTGATTCTTTTGTCTTTTTGTGCAGGGGTATTTTGGTCCAAGTGCATTTCATTTAATATTTTGTTAATTATAAAACTAAATTTAATTATAAAACTAAATTAAAGATCCAGATTAACACCCTCTGTCTCTCTCTTCTCCCCCTCTCTCTCTCTCTCGAGCAACACCATCGCCACCAGAACTCCACCACCGCCACCATCAACATCCACCCATCAACACTGAATCATCATCATCTGTTTCACCCCTCTGTCTCTCTCTCTTCTCTCTCTCTAACACAAATCAAATCCAATTTCATTTTAATTCTAGAAATCCACAAATCAAGTCCAGTTTCATGTAAGCATCGGAATCAGAAACCAGAGAATCATTCAACCCCATTCCACCGGAGAAGTAGAAGTCTATTCCGGCGTCGAGTGGGACGGATCAGTTAACAGAGAAGTCACCATCAATTGAAACCCTTCAACAGAGGGTTTAGTTTCCCCGCCGTCAACAACCAAAAAAACATGTTGCTTAGAGAGAGAGAGAGAGAGAGAGAGAGAGATCTAACAGAGGGTTGAAGCCGCCGCTTCCACCGTCAACAACTTCTCAAAAAAAGATCTAACAGAGAGAGAGAGAGAGAGAGAGAGAGAGATCTAACCAAAAAATCATTCGCCGCCGCTTCCACCGTCAACAACCTCTCAAAAATGTCAAAACCCTAACCCTCCACCGGATCTGCAACCACCTTCGACCAATTTGAGAAAGAAAGAGAGAGAGAGAAGGGAAGAAGATGAGGTGGGGATGATGGTAGTGCAGTGGTGGTGGTGCGAGGGTGGAGGTGAAGCCGTCGGGGATGATGGTTGAAGCCGTCGGGGATGGTGGTTGTTGGGGTTTCAGTGGGATGGTGGTTGTTGGCGACAGTGGGATGGTGGTGGTGGGGTTTCAGTGGGATGGTGGTTGTTGGCGGTAGTGGGATGGTGGTGGTGGGGATGATGCGGTTGTGGGGTGGTGGTTGTGGTGGTGTGGTGGTGGTAGTTTAGAGAGAGAGAGAGCAGAGTGAGAAAGAACTGGATCTTTAATCTGGATGTGTGTGTATATATATATAATCTGGATCTTTAATTTAGTTTTATAATTAAATTTAGTTTTATAATTAACAAAATATTAAATGAAATGCACTTGGACCAAAATACCCCTGCACAAAAGGACAAAAGAATCAGCATTCAACATTCAAAATATGGGTTTTTTAAATTTTGAACTAAAATGGCAACAAAATGCAAACCACAGGGACCCAGATGTAATAAGTTTGAGATTTGGACTAAAGTGGCAAAACTGACCAAACCACAGGGACCAAAATGGCAGTTTACTCTTATTTTAATCATGTCTAGCAGCGTCAACATCGAAGAATAGATTAATTGTGGATATGTCAATTTGCATTTTTTTTTCGTCGTTTACCCATCTTTTTCAGACTAATTATCAATGTTCATATTCAAAATACAACTTTCGTATTGATGTTCATTAGGATTTAATTAGGTATTTATGTAGTGTGATCATCCTAAAGTTTATTATGTGGTTTTTCGTATCAATCATTTATTATGTCATAGGTTTAGTTTATAAAAAAAAATCAAGTTAATTGGTATAACATACTAACCAAAACAACCTAATGAACCTATCCCCCCCCCCCCCCCCCCCCCCCCCTCCTGTGTGTGTGAGAGAGAGGGGAAGAGACTCTAAGAAAGTTTTCTATTTGTTAAAAGCCTATAAAGGATTCTTTACACGATACACATGCGAAAGTTTGAATGCTCCATGTAACGTGCATGATACATTGTTATTGCAATGAAGAAAGAGTAGCTACGTCACCGAAACTCCTTACTACAACAAATCATATATAATTGAAACTGAGATATAAAACACATAATTAATTATAACGTATTAGACACGTCGTTGTAATGAGTTAAAACACATTGTTAGTTGTAACACGGTTAGAGGCGTCAGCACTGGAAAAGTATAGTGGGTGCCCGGGGGTGCACCCGCCCACCCCAATGTTTCGGTTAAAGTGTATAAGTTCCGATTTTTCGTCCAAAAAATTTAAAATTATATAGGATCACTCCCCCGATTATTTTTCTTAAATTGTATATCCTAAATATTTATAAACTTTGTATATAAATGATGGGTAGTTTGGTAAATATACACTTGGTTTTATTTGGAACTATTATAATTTGACCCGACTTGAATCGAATAGCCAACCCGACCCGACCCGAAACATAACAATAGGAAAAAAAATTTGGGTATCATCGCTTTACGCCCCCTCGAAACTTTTGGTCAAGCTCCGCCATTGGGCGTCAGTCTAATCAACAACTCATCTGGCATGTTAAAATTACATATATATTAAAAAGTAATGTCGGTGGTATTTACTATTTTGGCCCCTTCTTATTTTTACATGTTGAACCTTTTGCTTTCCTTTGTTGTTTGCCTTGGTCCTTCATGCATTACTTATAAGCTTTTATTTTTTTTTCTTCTTCTTTTATTTTAATGTATTACCACTTCTCTGCGTTGATGTTCTTAACCAAGCTCAAGATTATTTTGTGATTTATTTTGCATAGAAAATTTGTAGGATACTAAAGTTTAAAATCGTGAGAGATGATCATCCAACTATGTTATGTAATTATTTCACACTGTTAAAAATAATATAATTATTTCACATGTTTTCCATTTAGTTATTACGTGTCGGTATAAATTCAAGTTGATTTAGGTTTTAATGAAAAAATCGAAAATAAGGTCTGATCAAATATTACACGTTTTGGTGTTATTTCAGTTGGTTTAGATTTTGACTTTAATGATAATACGTTTTTATTCTACAGTATAAATTCGAGTTACTGTACGTTTCGACGGCCGCCGTAACATGCGGCTGGTAAAATTACTAGTATGTCATATATATATAGGGGAAGGATCCACAAAAAAGTGGATTTTGCCTAAGTAGCCTGAGAAGGAATCTTAACCATTCATTTTTTAAGTCAGTGGTTAAGATGAAATGGTAGGAGAAAGGAGGAGTGCAAGGGTATCTTGAGAAAATCATATTTATGGACTTTCTCTCTCCACATGCAAGTCACATGCATATTTCACCCCCATTTTTTAAACGTTCATAACTTTTTTGTACGACATTATTTTTTCATAAAAATTTCACCGTAAAATCGAGCGTCTTTTTATCTTTAATTTGAGTACCATATTGCTATATAAAATATGAAGACTAAAAAAACCCACATAAATGTGTTGTATTTCTATGTTATATAACATTTTTTGTGCTGAATTTTTGTACTATATTTTTGTGCTAAATTTTTTGTGCTGAATTTTTTTGTCTTAAATTTTTTTCCTCAATTTTTTTGTGCTAGATTTTTTTGTACTACATTTTTTGCTAAATTTTTTCGTGCTATATTTCTTTGTACTAGATTTTATTGTACTATATTTTTTTGTACTACATTTTTTGTACTAGATTTTTTGTGCTAGATATTTTTGTACTAGATTTTTTTGTTTATATTTTTTAAAAACAAAAGGGGTGCCACGTGTCATTTTCACTCCTATTTATAAGGACCAAAATGCCCTTCATTCCTACTTATTAGAAGTGCCACATGTCATCATCACAATCCTTCTTAGGCTACTTAGGCAAAATCCACTTTTTAGTGGATCCTTCCACATATATATATATAGGGAGAAGATCATGCGAGAACCACATCTTATTGTGAGAACCGCGAGAACCAATGTGAACACAACAAAAAATGCCTAAAAATAGCTAAAAATCACACAAATTTTTTTTTTTAATATTTTTTATAAAAAAATCGCTACTTTTCGAAGCCAAAATTTTTTTTTTTTTTTTTGGCTTCTAAAAGTAGCAATTTTAACATAAAAAATATTAAAAAAAAATTTAGATTTTTTTTTTTTTTTTAGATTTTTTAAGGTTTTTTGGGAGTTTAGTTTTTAGCATTTTAGCTTTGTGGGGGGGGGGGGGGGGGTTAGGTTTTTTTTAGCTATTTTAGGTTGTGTTCACATTGGTTCTCGCTGTTCTCACAATAAGGGTGGTTCTCGCATGAGCTCCTCCCTATATATATATATATATATATATATATATAAGTTACGATCGAGCCGGGGGTCTCACTGGAAGCAGCATCTCTATTCCTACGGGGTAGAGGTAAGGTTATCTACATTTTACCCTCCTCAGACTCTACCTTTACTTTGCTATTGGTGGGATTTACTGAGTATGATGATGATGATATATAAGTTACAAAAGGTAACTACATTAAATTTGTAACTTATTTTCAAAATATATATTTTTTAGAAAAAAAATAAAATTAATTTAGAGTGTATGATAAATTCTAAGGTATGTAGAATAAATTACGAGTTGTGTATGATAAATTACAACAAGCGTAAGATAACTTTTGATGTGTCTAGACAAAAAAAAATTAGTATGGAGATGATAATCTTTTATAACTAATTATTTAGTTAAAAATAATAATAAATAAAATGGGAGAATAACTATTTAATTTTTAAAATTGTACTCTTTGTTTTTCTATTTCTCATATGAACCGCACATTCTCATGAAAATTGTTCTTTTTACATGATACTAAGATTGATTATATATATATATATATATATATATATGTATGTATATATGTATGTATGTATAATAAGGTTTGTTACAACACACTAAGTTATTGTAAGAAATAAAAAGAACCAACTGAAGGGGTATGGTCTCAAATCTCGTACCAGATTTGGGCGCGAGTGACCATCACCCAACTCAATACCCCTATCGATAAGGATTCATCTGCGTCCGTGCGGGCATCGCATGAACCTAGCTTGCTGCACCAATCGGTCAAGCGATGAGAAGAATTACCTTGTGTATGAAAACGGCTGTTTTCGTCACCACAAAGGATATGGTAACCGCTACGGTTACCACAGATAGCAATGCGGCCCGAAACCGAAACCTTGTGTATGAAAACGGCTGTTTTCGTCACCACAAAGGATATGGTAACCACTGCGGTTACCACAGATAGCAATGCGGCCCGAAACCGCATCACGCAGTCCCACAAGTGGCACTGCCACTTTTGACTTCAGTGATAAAGCCAGCAAGTGGCCTGTCCGGGCACTGACGACGGTCAGCTGCCCAACAAACTTGCAAAAAAGGCCGACTGACAGACTGACAACCACAGCAGGACGCGGCGTCACTACAGGAAGCGTCCAACGCCTCCGTGGCCTGCACTTCTGACACACCCGCAAAAGGCTACGCGATGTCGGTCTTGCTAGGGCTGTCCAAACAGCTCGACGATCGAAGATCGCTCAACGATCGCTCGAAAAATGCTCGTTCGATTCCCGCTCAGTTTGTAAATGAGCCGATCGGATCGGCTCGATTCAAATTCAATCCGAGCATGAGCAAAGCCTCGCTCGCTCGTCGATCGCTCGGTTTCGCTCGAATTATTTTTATTAATAATATATATATATTTATATTATAGATTTTATATATTAAAAACCCAAAAAAATATATTAGCCCAAAAAAAATTAAAAGCCCAAATAACATTCAACCCAACTTAATATTTAATATGAAATCTAACCCTAAATCATATTCCTAAAAGAGTATTCACTATTCAGTCGTATCATATTCATATCGTCGCTCTCTAATCTCTGACTCTCACTCTCTGGTCTCCACAGTCACACTCACACACATCGTCGGACAATCAAAGTATCAAACAAGTGAGTCGCTCCAGTCTTCAATCTGCAACATATCGCCGCTCCTCTGTTTCTTGATATTGTTAAGAACATTTTTAGAATCATGATTTGAGTTATGTATTGCTTTTGTTAGTAAGTAAAGTGTTGGACATGTTTTAATTAAGTTAGAATTTGTTTTGGTTGAATGAAGCCTTATCATTCAATTGAGCGAAAACGATCCGCTCGATTTTTTTTAGGATTTGGTAAAACCGAGCGAAACCGAGCCGATCGATTCAAATTTAATCCAAGCATGAGCATCACTTTTGCACTCGGTTTTACAAATTTGATCCGCTCGGATCGGTTGTAATTCAATCCGAGCATGAGCAGACCCTCGATCGGATTGGATCGGCTCATGAACACCCCTAGGTCTAGCCACTCAATTACCCTCATTCGCTCTTTGGCTATAAATACCCATCCCGGACCAAGTTTGAGGTAACACTAATCGGCTCTCTCTCATTTACTAATTAAACACACACTTTGCTCTCAAGCAAATACTGATTCTCACGCCGGAGAGTGGTAACAAGGAGCATCCCCACCCCATCCTCCTTGTTGCGAGTCACAGTGTGTTTCCTTGTGCAGGAGACAAGTTAGAGGACGGTCCGGCCATCGATCTCGAAAAGAAAAAATTAACCCTACTTGACGAGACCAGTGAATTAGCCCTCCCGGTTAACCACTATTTCATCACCAACCAAAACCTTTTTATTATTTGATCAATGATGTATATTTTTTTAGTTTTATAGTTTTTACATACTAATGCGAATATTTAAATTCGTAAAACAAATATATCACAAGGACCAACTTTGTAATTAACACAAGGGGGTTTATAGCCTAGTGGCATTTTGGAGGTGAGATAAGGCTTTGGGACCAATAGGTCCTGGGTTCGATTTCCACAAACGGGTTTTCTCATATTTATTAGGTTTCCTCCGAAATTGTGTATAAGCATTATGCCTAATGGAAATGAATATGATCGGGTGGTTCCGCTGGTGGCACGATAATATTCCAGTGATCCAAATTTGCCGTTCAAAAAAAAGAGTAAACTGCCATTTTGGTCCCTGAGGTTTGGCCAGTTTTGCCACTTTAGTCCAAATTTCAAACCTTTTGCCATTTTGGTCCCTGTGGTTTCGTTTTTTTGCCATTTTGGTCTAAATTTCAAATTTGGCCAGATTTCCCAACTTAAAACCTGATATTTTGTCTTTACCCTCAGGGGTATTTTAGTCATTTTGGAATTATGGTCCCTGTGGTTTCGTTTTTTTTGCCATTTTGGTCCAAATTTCAAATTTGGCCAGATTTCCCAACTTAAAACCTAATATTTTGTCTTAACCCTCAGGGGTATTTTAGTCATCTTGGAATTATTATAACACATTTTTAATTAAACAATACACATTAATCAATAAACCCTCATCTTCATCTCCCCTTTCAGATCACCACCGCCACCATCACCACTCTCTCTCTCCCTCTCTCTCTCCTTTCTGCCGCCACAAGCACCACCACCACCGTTTCTGAAACTCCGACCTGTTCTTATGTCCTTCATCTACGCCGTACACGGGTTGAGCTTTCTGGGTTGTATTTAAGGAAATGGCTTTGAATGTTAGGATCTGCAAGTATGTTAATAACCCTAATTTGGGGCGGCAGATGATTTGGGGGTGTTAGAGAGAGAGACATAGGGTTGTTTAGAGAGAGAGAAGAGAGAGAGACAGGGGTGCTGGAGAGAGAGAGAGAGAGAAAGGCAGATGGTGGTTAAAACGTAATCAGCAATTCCGGTGAGCTTGATTATGTGTTCTTCATCATCATCATGTTGGTGGTCTTCGAAGCAACCAAAATTCATTATCTGTTTCATCATCATCCGCTTGATTTGATTCTGACCTCTTTGTGGTGAAATCATAGGTTTGTTCGACGATATCTTTGATTGATCACAGTAGAATGATGCAGATGTCATTTTTGTAACAATTGAGAATGAAATTGAAGTGAATTTGTGGTGTATTTGGGTCAGAAGGGACTGTTGATTTGTGGTGTATTTGGGTTTAATTATTTTTAATCAATTTTGAGTTATAATAAATCTAAAATGACCAAAATACCCCGAGGATAAAGACAAAATATCAGGGTTTTAGTTGTGGAATCTGACCAAATTTTTGGTCCAAAATGGCAAAAAAACGAAACCACAGGGACCAAAATGGCAAAAGGTTTGAAATTTGGACTAAAGTGGCAAAACTGGCCAAACCTCAGGGACCAAAATGGCAGTTTACTCAAAAAAAAATAACATCATATTAATTTACCTGTAATCTTGTCCTGGATGGAGTTAATAATTATATATGTTGATACAATTAATAACCAAAACTCTTTCTACGTTTTTTAAATACATATATCTTTTATTTGATCTGTAGGTATATTGAATTAGTTAAATTGCCAACCATAATGTTCAATGTCTTTTAAGAACATAAATCATAAGGCAGTATTGTTTGAAGAGTGATAAAGAATACAGAGCACATATAATGGCCTATGTCATTTACTTATGGTGGTTATGAAGGCCAAATAAATACTTATATAGTCCACTTTATGTAGGTGAAAAATTTAATGCAATTGCTATTAAAAAAATCACATATTTCCCTTTTGTTTTTTTTTAATTTATTAAATTCCATAACCTTTTTGGGGTTGTGATGGGGGAGACCAAGACAATTATAGGAGTGAATTTGTTATATTATTTGTGTACGTATGTAATTCTAACTTAAAAATATATCTGTTGATAAAAGTTATATTGCGGTTGGATGAAATAACTGCAAGTTTATTTCGATGTTTAATGGGAGCGAATAATCGATATTAACGTAGACAATTAGTGAGATTATGTAAAATCTCCTTGATATTATATAAAAAAAATAAATCTTGTATTGACAGTTTAAAATGATTAGGTTGAGCAACAAACAATTTTTAACTCAAAAGTTTACCAAAAACGAAGTGAATAGGCCATCTTATTTTATTGTACGTGATAATAATGAACACAAGGTCTTGATATAGCAAGCAACTAACTAAATAAATATATCATCAGTCTTAGCTTATCCAGTCTTCATAAAGATAAAACATGTATATATTCATACCTACTTGACCTTAACTTGCTTAGGTTTGCGAAACTAACCGAGATGGACATATGAACTTTGGGAATAAGCTCGTTTATTATACGGTCTTTTCTTAGGCTCAAGTTTGTTAAATTCGGTCTAAAGGGATTTACAAAGGAATAATTACTAAGAGCTCTTTAGGTAGCGTTTGGTATGCAGGAATGAGAGGTGGAATGAAATTGATCATTGAAAGGGAATGAAGAAAAGAGTGTTTAGTTGGTCGATGGAATGGAATCGCCCATTCCAAAATTCATTTCATTCCCTCAAAATCATTCCATCCCTCCCCCCAGTTTTTTTTTTCCATTTCATTCCCTCTTCACCCTTCATTAACAACACCACAACTCACTACCGTTGCCACCACCCACCACCACTGTCATCCGTCGCCGTCACCCGCCTTCGCCTCCACCCGCCACCGCCGTCACCCGGCACCGCCGCCATCCACCATCGCCGTTGCCACCTCCGATCACCGCCACCACGCACCTTCGATCATCGCCACCACCACCTCCGATCAACGCCGCCATCCCCACCCACCTCCGCCATCGCTATCAACCACCACCACCGTCGCCACCGCTACCACCTCTGACCACCGCCGCCACCCACCTTCACCGTCACCCACCACCGCCACCGTTGTCACCACTCGTCGCCGTCTCCACTCGCCCCCGTCCCCACCCACCACCACCGCCGCCGCTACAACTGCCACCTATCACCACCCACCATCGTCGCCCATCATAGACCACCGCCATCCGATTTTATTCCTTCGTCTTTTCTCGCATACCAAACAACAAAAAGTAATGGTTCATTCCATTCTCACATGGAATGGTAATAATCAATTCCATTACCTCATCCATTCCATTACCTCGTCCATTCCATTCCCCCGTCCATTCCATTACCCATACCAAACAGACCCTTAGTATCTTAATGAACAGAGTCGGACCTATAGTACAAGTAACCTAAGATTAGGCATAGGGCCTACAAAAAAAATAGGCCCCCACTTAAAAGAGATTTAGGTGGTGTTTGTTTTTCGGGCAAAAGCTCTTCTGAGCACTTATGTCTGCGTCGCGCATACGCGCGCTGACCTTTGGGTCCTGCAGCTTGTTTGTTTTCTTGAAGAGCTTCTCACAAAAAACATCTTCCCCACCTCTTCCCCACGCAGACATCAACCCAACTCTTCAAACCTCTTATCCCTATTCTCCTATTCTCCCTCCAGCCGACACCACCTCCTCTGCCAGCACCTCCTCCGCCGCCCACCTCCACTCCGCCACCACCTCCACCTCCGACACCCATCTCCTCTGACACACCACCTCCTCCGACACCCATCTCCTCCACATCCACCCCCACTCTAAACTGACCTGAACCATCTCCCTCCACCTTGACGGGTGGTCCGTTGGACAACCCTTAAGGCCCTTAAAGAGATTAAAATCCCATACTTTGTACGGTTAATTGCGTGAATTTGGTAACCACTAGATGTTTGATGTTGCAGGTGTTAAAGTGATTGAGGTGCGGGTTTTAAGAAGCATAGATGGATGTCGGAAGTTGGCGGAAACAAGATGTGAAGAAATTAAAGATTTGATGAAGAAATGAAGAAAAAAACAACACTCAGCGCCGTAGCCTACGTTCTCTGCCGTAGGTTACGGCCCTCCACATTGTGCCAACATCACCGCCGTAAGACAGACCCTTAATGCCGTAATGACATAGCTGGGCACCGTAAGCTACGGCAGGTGACGTGATGTCGTGGTCACAATCAAATTTAATCCAAATACTACTAATAGATAGCGGTAAGTGGGTATCGAACACAGAGAGTTTGTGGAATATGTGTTATTTGAAGTTTAACTATGTTAACTAAAATTAAACTAAATGCAAGTAAAAGTAAATTCAAGAGTTGGATTGATTGATTTGCTTGAAAAACTAAGATTACTATTCTAATTGCAAAAATAAAAATGTTGGTTGTAAACAAATTAGAGACAAATGACCATCTTTAGTTTCCGGTTTGCTTCGACGTTTATGCTATCATTCCACTAGAAAGAACTACATAGACATAGTTCATGTGTGATTACTTGTTGTGATAAAAGGGAACTAAGTACTCAGATTCCTAGAACGTGAGGTTGTTACCCGATGACCAATTAACCCTTACCCAGTCCTAATTCTACCCATGATATCTCGATTGCCAACGGCACCAAGAACGTATGGTTTCAAATTAGATTAACATAAGAATCAACAATTTACAAACAATCAATCACACACCATAACAAACAATCATAAAGACAAAGTTTGTTATTCTAGAAATTAGGAAATCAAGCATAAAGTCTAATACAAACCTTCAACCAAAGATAGTCATCAAGAGTTTAGCCACTCATGGCTTGAATCATCATCCTCACAAAAGTTTCAATGTTCATAACAATTAAAAATACAAACCGAATGATTGGAAATGTCTTCAAGCACCCAAGAACAAGCAAAATCGTCTCCAAAATGATGTGTAACCGAATGGGAATGATTGGGCATGAAAAGACACCATAAATCCGCATTAAAAGGTGGAAGTTACACATTTACGCAGGTCAGCACCGTAAGATACGGTGTCTTACGGTGGCTTGGAATGGCTTACGGTGGCTTTAAACTGTCATACGGTGACAAAAAGTGCTAGTCAGCGCCGTAAGCTACGGCCCTAGCCGTAGCCTACGGCAGGCTTCAACAGGAAAACTTGTTTTCAGCATAACTTTTTCGTTTCAACTCCGTTTTCTTCACCGTTTTCGCCTACGTTCTCGTAATTTCGTCCTCTATCAAGCTATCCTATTAATTATTCAATTCCAAAAATTGATTTTTTCATTTATTCTCCGTGTTCCTTCCATTTTAAGCTCTCGTTTGTACCTGAAACACAAACAACCGTAGTTATCTAATTCTAGACAACTACCCGATTAAATGTAGGATTTTATTATCATTTATACCACTTAAGGGTTGTCCTACGGACTACCCGTCAGCAGGAGGAGTAGCTTATGGCACCATATTGACTACTGTTGACCTGCTGACCGCCGTAAGCTACGGTGGGCACCGTAGCTTACGGCGCCGACTGTTCCCACTTGTAACTCCCACATTTAATGGCCTTTTCAAGATGTTTTATGGTCTCCAATGATGTATGATCGGTTACACTTCACTTTGGGGACGAATTTGGCTGCACTTGGAGAATCTTGGGAGCTTGGAAACAATCTTTAATCTTGAGTTTTATGTTTTTTATTTCTATGAGCTTTGAAACTTGTGTGATGATGTTGATTCAAGCCATGAGTGGCTAAACACTTTGTGGTCATCTTTAGTTGAAGGTTTGTTGCAGACAATTGTGCTTTGATTTCATATTTCTAGAATGATAAACTGAATTTATGTTTTGTTTATCATGGTGTGTTCTTATTTGCTTGTAAATGGTTGATTCTTATGATTATTCTATTTTGAAACCATACGTTCTTGGTGTCGTTGGCAATAGAGATATCATGGGTAGAATTAGGATTGGGTAAGGGTTAATTGGTCATCGGGTAACAACCTCACGTTCTAGGAATCTGAGTACTTAGTTCCCTTTTATCACAACAAGTAAGTACACATGAACTATGTCTATGTAGTTCTTTCTGGTGAATGATAGCACAAACGTTGAAGCAAACCGGAAACTAAAGATGGACACCTGTCTCTAATTTGTTTACAGCCAAATTTCCATTTTTGAAATTACATTAGTAATCTAAATTTTAAAATCAATTCAATCAATCCAACTCTTGAAATTTACTTTACTTGCATTTAGTTTAATTTTAGTTCACTTAGAGAAATACTTCAAATAACACATATTCCACAAACTCCCTGTGTTCGATACCCACTTACCACTAACTATTTAGTAGTAATTGGATTAAATTTGATTGTGACCACGACATCACGTCAAATTTTGGCGTCGTTTCCAAGGAGTAGTGCGCAACGTGTGTTATTTTTTATCCTTTTAAGTTTGTTATTTTTCTGGTTTACGCTGGGTGTGTTAGTGTGCAGGTATTTACAGGTGCATGCATACTAGAAGCTCTCACAAGCTATCACCATTGGCATTTGATCCAGAGATTGAACGAACTTTGAGAGGAAACAGAATTTTGCTAAGAGAAAATAGAATCAGTGGTTCACCAACAACACCAACTACACCAGTTACACCACTTCGATACATGGATCCACCACCGCCACCTACTATGGGTGAACTTATACCACCTTTCATACCATCATCAACTCAACCTTCACCAAATACCACCATGCCTAACATCACTACCGACCCTACTCCACCTCATGATGTTACACCAACCAACACTACACAACCTATTACCACCCAAGATGAACCTACACTTACCTTTAACCCTTCTACTACAATTCCACCATTCTCCCATTTCTTCCCAGCTTCAGGTCAATCATCTTCAACCTATACATTACCACAAGGTTCAACTGTCGTTCATGCTACTTCTACATTTAGACCGCCGAACCAGTCGGGTTTTCAATACTCATCTTTTCCATTTGGGCAATCTTCAGGTATAGGAGGAGATGGGTATGATGAGGGGTATGAAGATTTTGAGGGTTATGAGGAAGAAGGATATGCATATGGGGGTGATGGAGATCAAGGGGAGCTTACATATGTGCAAGGTCAAACACAAAGAATGTCAAGTGTTGGTGGGATTCCTCAACAGCAAATTATACCACAACATATTCGGCCAAGGCCACAAGGGCCACAATTGCAACGTCCTACACCATTGCAACAAGTTCGTCCACAAAATGCACAACCACAATTCCAAAGGCCAATTCAACACCCACCGATGCCACAACATCAATTTCAACCACATGTACTTCAAGGGCCTATGCAAAGGCCAATGGGTCCTATTCGACCAAGGGTTCGATTGGGTGTACCAAAGACAATATCAAACGGGTAAAGAACAAGGGGGTCTTCGGGTGGAAACGAGATGATGGAAATGTTAAAGAACATGCAAACGGAGATGCAAAAGAGAAATCAAATGGATGATGCGCGCATACAAAAGGATGAAGCCCGTGACAAAGCAATTCAAACTTTGACCACCCAAATGGGCCAACTCGCAACCGAAGTGGTGGACTTGAGAAAAAATAAAGGTCAATTACCAAGCGACACTAAGGTAAACCCGTCTCATAATACTTCTAGGGGTAACAATGTTAATATTCATCATGTAAGTGTTTTGAGAAGTGGGAAAGGGTACAAAACCAATCCTTCACCAGATTTGGTTGATGGGGTGGTTGAGGACATAACGGATCAAGAAAGTGAGGAAGAAAATGAAACACCTAACAATTCTTCTAAAAAACCCAATTTTGAAAAACCCGAAAATAATAAAGAAGTTGAAAATAAAAATTAGGATGGGGGATCTAGTCAAGTACCATTTCCCTCGGCTTTATTAGATCCGGGTAAAAAAACTTTATTTCAAAACGGGGTCCTCAAAAGGAGGAAATGTGAGAGGTTTTCAAACAGGTTAAAATTAATCTTCCTTTGCTTGAAGCAATAAAACAGGTACCCGCTTACGCCAAGTTTTTAAAAGAATTATGTACTCAAAAGAGGCAACAAAAAGTGCCTAAATTGGTTGACTTGACGGAGCGGGTAAGTCCGGTTTTGAAAGGAGATCTTCCTCCTAAGCTACAAGATCCGGGAACGCCCCTTATTAATATTCAAGTGGGAAATTTTCAAACTGCAAGGGCGTTATTAGATCTTGGGGCCGGAGTAAGTATCTTACCGGGGGGGGGGGGTTATATGACCAATACGACTTTGGTCCATTGAAACGGATCGAGACAACGGTGGTACTAGCCGATTTGTCTCATAAACTTCCTCGGGGTATTGTGCGGGATGTAATAGTTAAAGTTGATGAATTTTATTATCCCGTTGACTTTTTTGTGTTAGATTACTCATCCGCGGACCCAATTCAACAACAAAATGTTATTTTGGGTCGGCCATTTTTGAACACCGCACACGCCATAATTGATTGTCGATATGGTACGGTCGACATGACATTCGGTAATAGAAAAATGAGATTAAATGTTTTACCTAACGGTGCTAATTCTTTTAATGGTGATGAGTGTTTTCTAGCAGATTTTATAGATGGATACGACCCGAAGGAGTATGAAGAAGAGATTTTGGAGTCGTGTGTTTGTGATGTTTCTTTGCAGGTTCATGCATGTGTGTTAGAAGTGGAAGAGAGGGAGCAAGAGGCTCTCGCGGTGAAAGAAGGAAGACCGCCATGGACCCACCAAACGGAGACTTTACCGGTCGGAATTGATTCGGGTACAAAACCTTCATTGGAGTGTCCACCAAATGTGGAATTGAAAGAGCTACCGAAACATTTAAAATATGCATTTTTGGGGGAGCATGACACCTTACCGGTGATCATTGCTTCCAATTTGGCGGTAGCTCAAGAAGAGGAATTGTTGCGGGTTTTGAAGGCTAATAAGGAGGCAATTAGATGGACGATAACCTACTTAAAAGGTATTAGTCCGTCCATTGTCATGCATAAGATTATCACGAGTGAAGACGTGAAGCCAACCCGTGAAACACAAAGAAGGTTGAACCCGAACTTGAGAGAAGTGGTCAAGAAAGAAGAGATCAAGTGGTTGGATGCGGGGATCATTTATCCCATTTCGGATAGTGCATGGGTAAGTCCGACTCAAGTAGTGCCTAAAAAGTCTGGCATCCAGGTAATAAAAGATGAACAAGGTGAGCAAATTGCCACCCGCCCGGTCACCGGGTGGCGAGTTTGCATTGATTTTAGAAAACTAAACACCGCTACCTCCAAAGACCATTTCCCGTTACCCTTCATTAACCAAATAATTGAAAAACTTTCGGGTTAAAAATACTATTGTTTTTTGGATGGGTATTCGGGTTACAACCAAATTGCTATTCACCCGGACGACCAACACAAAACCACGTTTACATGTCCATATGGTACATTTGCTTTTCGGCGAATGCCATTTGGACTATGTAACGCCCCGGCCACATTCCAAAGATGTATGATGAGTATATTTTCAGACATGGTTGGGGAGTCTCTTGAAGTGTTTATGGATGATTTTTCCATCTTTGGCCCAAGTTTTAACTCTTGTCTTGACGAATTAGAAAAAGTTTTAAAAAGGTGTGTTGAGACAAACTTGGTGCTAAGTTGGGAAAAAAAACCATTTTATGGTTCA
This sequence comes from Helianthus tuberosus, assembly GCA_030545235.1. Lineage (NCBI taxonomy): Eukaryota > Viridiplantae > Streptophyta > Magnoliopsida > Asterales > Asteraceae > Helianthus > Helianthus tuberosus. Next base: position 219,695,983 of record CM060411.1, read on the forward strand.
AGAGGGTATTGTGTTGGGACATGTGATATCGGACCGGGGAATGGAGGTAGACAAAGCAAAGATTCGGGTAATTTCATCTCTACCCCCACCAAAGAATGTTAAGGGGGTGAGATCATTTTTGGGACACGCGGGGTTCTATAGAAGATTTATTAAAGGTTTTAGTGTGATTACAAAACCTTTATGTAATTTATTGTTGAAATATGTTCCATTTGATTTTACTGACGAATGTTTGCAAGCGTTTTGTGTGTTGAAGGAACAGTTGGTGAAGGCTCCTATCTTGCAACCACCGGATTGGTCGAAGCCGTTTGAGATTATGTGTGATGCTAGCGACACAACCATTGGAGCGGTTTTGGGTCAAAGAGTTGATAAGAAGACGGTGGTAATTTACTATGCAAGTAAAACTTTGTCCGAGGCGCAACTGAATTACACCACAACCGAGAAAGAATTATTAGTGGTGGTGTATGCCTTGGACAAGTTTAGATCCTACATTTGGGGGAGCAAGGTGATCGTGTATTTGGATCATAGCGCGGTCCGATATTTAATAGAAAATAAGGATGCAAAGCCCCAGTTGATTCGTTGGGTGCTTTTGTTGCAAGAGTTCGATCTAGAGATTCGGGACAAAAAGGGGTGTGAAAATGTTGTTGCGGATCATTTGTCTTGGGTCCCATTGGAAGGTGTTGATGACCCGAGTGAGATTAAAGAACGGTTTCCCGATGAACAATTATTAGCCGTTTATACTTTCGTTGCACCTTGGTATGCCCACTACGTGAACTATTTGGCCAAGGTTGCAATTCCAAATCATTGGGCGAAGAAGAGAAGACAACAATTTCTAATTCAAGTAAAACAATACATTTGGGATGAACCGGATTTGTTTAAAATTGGACCCGATCAAGTGATAAGAAAGTGTGTTCCTGAAACCGAAGTACTAGTGATTTTGACCCATGCTCATTCGTCGACATGTGGAGGGCATTTTAGTGGGAACAAGACGGGTTACCGGGTGTTGTCATGTGGGTTTTATTGGCCCACAATTTTCAAGGATTCTTGCGAGTTTGCCCGGAATTGTATCAATTGTCAAAAAGTTGGAAGCATATCAAAGAGGGATGAAATGCCTTTACAACCAATTTTGGTGGTGGAGGTATTTGATGTTTGGGGAATAGATTTCATGGGTCCCTTTCCCAATTCGAACGGGTTCTTGTACATATTGGTTGAGGTTGACTATGTTACGAAGTGGATAGAAGCTATCGCTACAAGAACCAACGATCATCCCGTTGTATGCAAGTTTGTGCAATCCAACATTTTCGCTCGATTCGGTGTACCAAGGGTGATAATAAGTGATGGTGGTTCACATTTCAAGAATTTTAATTTTGGGAAATTGCTAAAAAGATACAATGTGAACCACCGAGTGGCTACACCGTACCATCCGCAAACAAGTGGACAAGTGGAAGTGTCCAATCGTCAAATTAAAGAGATCCTCATGAAGACGGTACGAACGGATAGGAAGGATTGGTCAAGTAAACTTGATGATGTGTTGTGGGCATATCGGACGGCCTACAAAACTCCAATTGGTACCACCCCTTATCAGATGGTGTATGGGAAGGGGTGCCATCTACCAATGGAGTTAGCACATCGAGCGCATTGGGCCATCAAAACTGTTAATGCGGATTATGATGAAGCGGGTCGAGTGAGGAAGCTTCAATTGAGTGAAATCGAGGAGATTAGAGATGGGGCATATGAATGTGCATCCGCATACAAAGACAAACTGAAGAAATTTCATGATGTGAAGTTAAGGAAGAAGAACTTCGAAGTGGGTCAAAAGGTGTGGTTGTACAATTAGAGGTTGAAAATGTTCGCGGGAAAACTCAAGAGCAAATGAATGGGTCCTTATGTCATCCGGAGAGTGGGAAGATTTGGTGATGTCGATATACAAGATGAGCAAACCAATAAGCAACAAACGGTGAACGGGCATCGGCTCAAACCGTATTTGGAAGGCAACGACATCAACAATCTTGAGCTTGACAAAGTGGGTTACATTTTACGCCCACTGGATGATGAGGAAGCATGAGAGGCCCAGTTTTGATGTTTGTACATATTTAGTTTAGTTTGTTTTGGTTTGAATAAAGTCCCGTTTAAAACTTGTGTTCGAAACAAGTGTGGGGAAATCCGTACGAATTTCCTGAACATAGTGTGGAGGACAACACGGGTTTTTAACCGGGGGGGGGGGGGGTACGTATAATTTTCATGTTTTTCAAAAATTATAAAAACAATAAAAATTATAAATTTTTTAAAGCTTAAAAAAACATAAAAGTTGAAAAGTTGCAAAAGTGCCGAAACCAAGTTGCCAGTGGCCGCCGTAAGCTACGGCCAGGGGCGTAGCTTACGGTGGCAAGTCAAAAAAACCAAACCCTATGGCCCAAAGGAACTGCCTTACGGCACACATTTTTTGCCCAGGTCTTGCCGTAACCTACGGCAGGCGCCGTAGGCTACGGCGGTAAGAATGGCGATGGGAGACTTTTGGGGTGCTGTTGTCAGCGGTTATAAAAAAAACAAAAACCGAAAACAAAAATAATAATAATAATAATAATAAACGATTTTAATTATAATAAAACTCATAACTTCTCCCATCCACACAATCGATCATTAAACCTAAACCACATATCATCTTCTTCACCTCCTTTCTCTAGAACCCTAACCCATCATCACCTTCAAAACTTCATATCTTTCTCAAATCTTAACCGAATCCAGTGATTTTTGGGTCCATTTTGGGTAAAATTTCACAAGGAATTCAGATTTATACTCATATCTCGAAGATTCCTTTGTTTGGTGGTCTGATTTGAGCAAATAGGGGGCCAAAATTTTTGGGGTTTTTGTGGGTTTTTGTTGAAACTTGAAGTGTGTGCTAACTTCTTCCTCTACAAGGTCCAGGTATGCAATTTCCTTTCATTATTTGAAGTACATTGCGGTTTGTAAGTTTTCAATTTTGTTTTTGCTTACACACTTGCTTGTAGATGATAGATGATAGGATCTTGTTGAACCATTGAATGTTTGGGTATAAATGTATTTGATGTTTAGTGAAAATTTTTTGAAAAATTCTGATTTGTAGAGACATGATGCCGAATTTTTGTTCGAAAGGATGATTCTTTGGTTTTTGTGCATTTATATACATAACATGAAGCAAGTATGGGGAAGTTTGTGAATTTGAACTAACTCGAATTGTTGTGTGTGGTTTGTGAATGTGTAGGTATGGTGAGAACAAAGGAAAAAGCGGGTGCAAGTTCATCTAAACAACCTCAAGGGGAAGAAGAACAACCAAAGAGAAGGAGGTTGACTCGGGTGGGAGACCCGGACTCGGAGGAAGATGCTACTCCAAGGGGACCAAAACCGGAGTGGACATCCGGTTCACTACTCGACCAACCCGAGGAATGGCGAGAGGATTTGTTCCACGAGCAAATGAATAAATTGTAACAAAGGAAAGAAGCCTTCATTTGCGAAAAGGAGATCCGGGAAGAAGATTTTGGGCCGTTTGGGATAACGGCTAAGTTTAAAGCATTGGGTTGGGAGGCGGCTTTAAAATGCTACGATAATGAAGTCAAGAAAATGTATGATGATCGAATTCAAGAATGGATGGCTACACTCGAATGTCCCCCGTTTAAAGCCCCAAGTAAGATGAAGCTCGTCGAATGGTGTAACGGGGTGAAGGTTGAGATGTCATACGACTCATTACGCCGCATTGCAAGATTTGATAGTAAATCTTCGAATGTGTACATTTATCCAAGCCTTAAAGACCTTTATCACGAGCCCGACAAACACCCTCAATGGCAAAACATGTTAGATTACCTCTTTCTTCCCGGTACTACCGACGGGAAATTGTTTAGAAAGAACTTGCGAATGGAGGCGAAGTTGTTGTTGGTTTTGTGTACACACAATGTCATCCCGCGGCGGGGTGATAAGATGGAGGTGAGATTTCAAGAGGTACCGATTCTGTACATGTTAATGCACGGTGCACCCATGGTTCCTTTCAGGTTTTTAGTGTTGAACAACATTTGGCTTAGTCGAAACAGTGGAAAAAGGAAAATTGTACCCCATTGCCGATTGATCACGACATTGTTGAAGAAATATGGGGCTATTGGAGCCGAAGAAAAAGGCTCATACAAGAGGTTTAAGCCGTTCGACATCAAGAATTTGGGACAAGGTTGGGAGTACAAGGAATCAGAAAGGTATCATAAGTTGAATACGGATGGGAGACGGTCGAGAGTTTTGAAAGTGGATGCGAGGCCACTAAGACCGGGCGAGGCTGATGAGCCCGAAACGACTGATGAAGAGGTTAGCGGAGATGACGACTACCGTGAGGACACGTTCACGGTTGATGTTCCGATGGGGGGCGCTGGCCCGAGTGGTAGTGTTTATGGAGCAAGAGCACAGTCGGGATATGTGGGGAGTGCATTTGACTATGCACAATAGCCCTACGATCCTTATTGGGCCCACACGGGGAATATGGGTGATATACGTTAAATTATACATGTTTTTATACCCCAAAACACTTCTGTTTTAAGCGTTTTTGACCGAAAACACGACGTTTAGGTACCAAATCCGGTACTTTTAGATTTTCAGGTCTTAAACAGAGCACAAAAGAAAAATCTGATGAAAACGGACAAATTTTGATGCATTTCTGATAAAAAGAACAAAATTCTAATGACTGCCAGGTGTGGCACGGCCGTGCCATCTGACGGCACTACCGTGCCGATCGATCGATCTCGGAAGCACTACCAGTGCGACTGCCAGTGCCGATCTGTTCCCGGGCCGCACCACCGTGCGACCCGCCGCATGACCGTGCCGCCGACAAACCAAGGTTTCTGATCAAAGTTTCTGATGACATCGCACCACCGTGCGACCAACGGCACGACCGTGTCGATCTTATGACCCAGGCAACTTGTCCACTAGTCCAATTGGCTGACCTGGGATCGGAGAAATTACGTCACCCGACAACACTTGACCGCACGGCCATGCGAGCCAATGGCACGGCCGTGCCAAACTGAAAATTGCCTATAAATAGCAACATTCGCTACTGATCAAAATGTTGGGTTTTTCTCCTTGTTTCTGGCGATTTCTGGGTTCCGAAGCTGTCCTGATCAGACCCATTTGAAGCTTAAAGATCAAGTGGAAGCATAACCGATCCAACCCGTCAATTCCTTGCTTGTTTATGGTTCGATTCCTTGTTCTTGAACATGTATTCTGATAATTTTTCAAGTTATGAGATGATGTTAATTTATGTTTAATGTAGTTTATGTAATAGTAGTTATAAACTTGTTTCTTGAATAATCTTTATGTTGTAATCTTGTTTGTATGAAACTTAAGTACTTTTTCTTGTTGAATCTTCATGATTATATAATGAACGTTTCATTGATGTTGAGTTCCTGATTATGTTTGATTATCTTGGATAATGAATCTGTGGTTAGTGGGATGGTAACTATTTCTTGATTAATCACTTATTTGTAAACTTTGTTTACACCATGAAACCAGACCAGGGTATTGGTTTTATACAAGATATATCTTATTTTGATTAGGAATACTTTCTTGCACGTAAGGGTTCTAACGAATTATATGGTGTTGATTGCATGTTCTTAGATGTGGTTTATGATCCTTGTTTAGTAGTTTTGGTCTGAAATTGCTGACATGGTAGATTTGTGTTTAAGACATGTAAAGGTGAAATTGTTTGTTATATGATCTACATAATTGCTTATCCTTGTGGCTGTATTGTGACCATCGGTATTGCTTTCTTTGATAAGTGAGGTTAGGAATCCAGACCCGGTAAATAACCTGTCTTTAAAGGTTCGAATGAATAAATATCAATAGCTCGCTAATGAATGATTTTAGGTGGTTAACGTGTGACCATCGCGTTAACTTTCCGAAGAATCATAATGCTATAAATCCAGACCCGGTAACTAGCTGTCTCGAAATTGGAAAATTGATTAAGTGCTTTTCTGACATATCTGATAGATAACATGTTTAGGTTGTTTGTGAAACAAGATAATAGTATATTTATGTTTTAGTTGTAATTTAGATAATTTAGTTAAACAACCATTCACTTATCCTATTTATCTGGTAAAATAATGACAAAGATTTATTACATTATAACGCCCGTGTTCCATGGATCGATATCTGGCTCTTACCAATACTTTGCTGCATATATGACGGGATACACTTGTCCTTTGTTGTGTGTGTTTTAATGTTAAGGTATAAACCATTTTAATAAATTTAAAACACCAAGTCGCATCGGGTGCGATTGTAAATATTGTAAATAAATGTGTATAGTCGCGCCCGCGTCAAGTTTTTGGCGCCGTTGCCAGGGACCACGGTAAAATTAATGGAACAATCCGAGTCATTATTCTACCGGTGAACAAACTGTTAATATCTGTTAATACTTGTAAAATTTTGTATTTATTTTGTTTTCTTTTATTTACTGACTTGTGAAAACTTAGTCTGGCACGCCCAACTAATTTTTCTATTTTACTAACCACTAACCTTACTAACATACTAACTTTTTCTTTATTTTTCAACTAACATTTTATATTTATTTATTTAATTCAGTTATGTGTTCGGAATCGAACCATTTTTCTTTTATTCTTTCATTTCAGTTATTTTAATTCAGTTATTTCATTTATGTACTTCATTTATTTATTCATTTATTTCATTCCAGTACAGTTATTTCAGTATTTTATTTATTTCAGTTATTTCATTCTTGTTTATATTTATATTTATGCCCGTGTTCGGAATCGAACTGCTTTTATATTTATTTATTTATTTATTTATTTCATTCATTTATTTCATTTATATTCACTTATTTCAATTACATTAATTCATTTATTCATTCTTGTTCATTTGTTTATTTAGTTAACTGCGTTTTCATTCATTTATTTGTACTCAATTGTTTATTTATTTACTTCACGAAAATAAAATAGAAACTTTCTGATAAAATCATCATATTTCTGATGAAGTTATCAGATTTCTGATGAAATTATCAGAATTTCTTGTAAAAATATAAAATATCATAATTTCAATGAAATAATTCGATTTCATCAGATTTTCATCAGATCTCATCAGATTTTCTGATATATAAAAAAAAAAACGTTTACTCAGATTTTCAGGTAAATTCTGATGAATTTATCAGAATTTCTGGTAAAAAAAACAAAATTTCAGATTTTCAATGCGATTATCAGCTTTCCATCAGATTTTCTGATAAAAAAAAATTCTAACGTTTACTCAGATTTTCTGGTAAATTCTGATGAATTTATCAGAATTTCTATAAAAATTATATTTTTTCTGTATATTACATTCTTTTTCCGTATAATGCTTCCCTTTTATTTGTAGGTTGATCTCCTCAACCCCCATACCCGCTATTGCTGAGCCAGCCAACGAACCAGAACCTAACCTAAGAAGAAGTAGGCGGCTTCGCGAAAGATATTGCACAAAGAATTGCTGCAGCAATCGACGAACTGGTGATACTTTCTGATAGCGAGAGTTCAGAGGACGACCGAGAAAACATAATGGCGGAGGACGACCAGCCGTTGAATGAGACCGGCCGTCCAGGAGGAGAGGGCTTGCTACCGAGCATCGCCCGACCTACGATAGCAGCATCGAGTTTTGAAATTAAATCTAGTATAATTAACATGTTACAAAATTTTGTGTAGTTTGATGGGAAGGATCACGAAGATCCAGCTCGGCACATCGCTTCATTTCTAGAGGTGTGCTCGACTTTCAAGATTAGAGACGTTTCTGAAGACGCAAATCGTTTGCGACTCTTTCCATTTTCTTTGCGAGACAAAGCCCGATCTTGGCTTTTGTCACTTCCAGCAGGGTCCATCACGACTTGGAACGAGATGGCAGATATTTTTATGCAAAATTATTTTCCGCCGGAAAAGACAGCTAAGATTAAGAACCGTATTATGACATTCAAACAGGATGAAGGAGAATCTCTACATGCAGCTTGGGAGAGGTTCAAAGATCTTCTGATCGATGTTCCACATCATGGGTTGTCCAAAAGACAACTTGTGTTGAACTTCTACCAAGGACTCAATTACGACTCACAAGAACGTTTAGATGTATATGCAGGAGGCGATCTTGGAACAAAAACACCCAATGAAGCCTATGCAATTATAGAGAAAGCTACCTTGAAGTCGAGTTCTCGACACAGTGGGGTGCGAACTAAAGCATCATCCATTCCTGGCGTTCATGCTATAGATACATATACGGCTCTTACAGCACAGATTGGAGCTTTGTCAGCAAGACTTGATCAAGCTCAGAACGTTTCGCAGGTTAAAACATCATGTGAGCAGTGTGGAGTTTCGCACGAGCCAGGTACTTGTGAGAAAGGTGTTATGTTTACAAGCCAGGAGGAAGTGGACTATCTGGGCAATCAAATAAGGCCCAAAAATAACCCCTACAGCAACACGTGCAATCCGGGGTGGAAAAATCACCCGAACTTTGTGTGGAAATCTAATTCTGGGAAGCAAAACCCACTCGGATACGCTCAGCATGCTCCCACGCCACATCAGCCCCAGGGACAGCCTTACCAATCTCAGGGTCAGTCCTTCCAGCCACATTACCATCATCAACGCTCCGGGAGCAGTTCCTATGCTCACGCCTCTCAGAGTAACTCTAAGCTAGAGGAGATGATGGCACAGCTAGGAAACTTCGATTGTGCTAATCAGATAGCTGAGAACCGCTACCAACAACATGAGGAACGATTCATGGCCCAAGAAGGGGAGATGCGGAGTCAGAAAGCTTCTATACAGACCATTGAGAATTAGGTGGGACAGTTGGCTAAAATGTTGTCTGAGAGACCCCCGGGTGGTCTTCCAGGAAACACAGAGCCGAATCCGAAAGGGCGTGTCAATGCCCCACACGTTTAACAAGTGTGGGGAGAAGGAGTCTAGCTATCGACTCGCTGACAAATTTAGCGAACGTGTTTTCACACGCTAAGGGTATTTTTGTAAATATTACATTTATCGCATTTATTTCCTTGTTCGTTAACTTTTCCTGTTTTCAGTAGGATTGAACAAGATTGATTCATGTCTTAGGAAGTTTTGAAGTTAGTTTAAAGTTAAAACATGTAAAACCTTGCAAAAATGGTAAAATCTATTGAGAAAAAGGAGTTGAAGAGCATTCTGTTACTGCTGTCTGAAGAATGTACAGATGATACACGGCCGTGCACCTGATCCGCACGACTGTGCACTTCATAATCACATCTGACCAAGAACAGCGTGCATAAGGTGGTCGTCGGACACGCAATACCGTGTGAACCGATTACACTACCTTGCACAGCGGCACAACGTTGCGAACCACAGTACACAGGTTGATGTGCACGTCCGTTTACGACTTTTTAGCAACAGTAATTTTTCTGGGTATAAAAACGATTTTTCTGCAAAAACCCTTCAAAATTACTAACCCTGGCCGCACACCCGTTCTTAGCTCTCCCACTCCTAAAAACAACCAATTTTTGCAAGAATTTAACTCAAATCTTCAATCAAGGTATGATTCCTTACTTGTTTTTAGTGTGTGCTTATTTTTGTTTAATAATGGATTTGGTTTTACTCATCTAACGGTTTTATCAATAGTAATGTTTGTTGTTTTAGTTAAGTGACGTACTTGGCAGGCTTGTAAGGAATGCACACAGAGTTGAGAAGACTTATATTCAAAATCTATTTCATACAAGTCTACTCCAACTCTGAGGGAGTACCTCTATCCTTTTTCACATTATTAGTTTAGCTCTTCATAATCGCTTAACTAGTACGTGTTTCACATTGGGGACAATGTGAAGTTCAAGTGTGGGGAGGGGTTAAGGTTAACTTTGTTTGTCGACTTTCATGTTTATCTTTGTATTTATACCCACTACCGTTTTCGTGAGCATATTTTTGACCCCTTTACTGCTTTCTTGACAATGCTTCTTTGTTTTTTCGGAAAATGAGTGAGCCGGATGTTTCATGTAATTTAGAACTTGTCATTAGTATACTTTTCAAGATCATGAATATGTGAAAATGGCATGAATATGATAGAGGCGCTTAGGATACCCATTTGGGTTAGCCTTTTTCTTTGTTTATATCCCGCACCCAACATTATCCATTAGTCCGCCATGTTGAGCCTATTTTCCGTGTTTTTCAAATTTTACCCAACTATTTAGCCTACTTAACCAAATTTAGCCTTTTTATTTTTAAACCTTTGTGTTAAACCTCGGTCAAAGTTATTTTCTAACTAGCTTGTTTGTATTTTTTTCCCTTAAAAAAACAGAAAATAGTGATCGAAAAACAGATCAAAAGACGATCACATTAAAGCAATTTTAAGCACTTAATAGTACAAATATGTTGTATAGCTCGAAAAGTGTAAAATCGTCTTTAAGCGTTATTTATGTATAGTTGTTGATTCATTTACGCTGGTTACAAATAACCGTCGAGTTTTAACCATTTTGCCACTTTTAAATATCCATTCCACACCCTTAACCATAGCCTAACGTTTCAACCCATCAAAGACCTCTTGATTTATGTTTTTCACATGTTAATTGGTGGAGATTAGATCTTTTGACAAGCTTATGATATTGCATGATTCATTGACCAGGCATCGAGTGTTTTACATACACATTATATGTATGATTCAGAAATTTAACCGAGTGTGTGTGAACATCGTGAGAAATGTAAAGATTTGCATGCTAAGTCAATCAAACGTAGAATCATTGCTTTATGGTTATCCTTTAATACATCCAACAAAGCTTGTTTGTTTTAAATCTTTGATGATGACTTTTTGAAAACCAATTTGACCACCAAACAAATTAGTAACTTTGTAAATATTCAGATTTGATTCCTTGTTTTATTTTAAGTTTGCTTGAGGACAAGCAAAGTTCAAGTGTGAGGATGTTTGATATACGTTAAATTATACATGTTTTTATACCCCAAAACACTTTCGTTTTAAGCGTTTTTTATTGAAAACACGACGTTTAGGTACCAAATCTGGTACTTTTATATTTTCAGGTCTTAAACAGAGCACAAAAGAAAAATCTGATGAAAACGGACAAATTCTGATGCATTTCTGATAAAAAGAACAAAATTCTGATGACTGCCAGGTGTGGCACGGCCGTGCCATCTGACGGCACTACCGTGCCGATCGATCGATCTCGGAAGCACTACCAGTGCGACTGCCAGTGCCGATCTGTTCCCGGGCCGCACCACTATGCGACCCGCCGCATGACCGTGCCGCCGACAAACCAAGGTTTCTGATCAAGGTTTCTGATCAAAGTTTCTGATGACATCGCACCACCGTGCGACCAACGGCACGACCGTGTCGATCCTATGACCCGGGTAACTTGTCCACTAGTCCACTTGGCTGACCTGGGATCGGATAAATTACGTCACCCGACAAGACCTGACCGCACGGCTGTGCGACTCAATGGCACGGCCGTGCCAACATGAAAATTGCCTATAAATAGCAGCATTCGCTACTGATCAAAATGTTGGGTTTTTCTCCTTGTTCCTGGGCGATTTCTGGGTTCCGAAGCAGTCCTGATCAGACCTATTTGAAGCTTAAAGGTCGAGTGGAAGCATAACCGAACCAACCCGTCAATTCCTTGCTTGTTTATGGTTCGATTCCTTGTTCTTGAACATGTATTCTGATCATTTTGCAAGTTATGAGCTGATGTTAGTTTATGTTTAATGTAGTTTATGTAATAGTAGTTGTAAACTTGTTTCTTGAATAATCTTTATGTTGTAATCTTGTTTGTATGAAACTTAATTACTTTTTCTTGTTGAATATTCATGATTATATAATGAACGTTTCATTGATGTTGAGTTCCTGATTATGTTTGATTATCTTGGATAATGAATCTGTGGTTAGTGGGATGGTAACTATTTCTTGATTAATCACTTATTTGTAAACTTTGTTTACACCATGAAACCAGACCAGAGTATTGGTTTTATACAAGATATATCTTATTTTGATTAGGAATACTTTCTTGCACGTAATGGTTCTAACGAATTATATGGTGTTGATTGCATGTTCTTAGATGCGGTTTATGATTCTTGTTTAGTAGTTTTGGTCTGAAATTGCTGACATGGTAGATTTGTGTTTAAGACATGTAAAGGTGAAATTGTTTGTTATATGATCTACATAATTGCTTATCCTCGTGGCTGTATTGTGACCATCGGTATTGCTTTCTTTTATAAGTGAGGTTAGGAATCCAGACCCGGTAAATAACATGTCCTTAAAGGTTCGCATGAATAAATATCAATAGCTCGCTAATGAATGATTTTAGGTGGTTAACGTGTGACCATTGCGTTAACTTTCCGAAGAATCATAATGCTAGAAATCTAGACCCGGTAACTAGCTGTCTCGAAATTGGAAAATTGATTAAGTGCTTTTGTGACATATCTGATAGATAACATGTTTAGGTTGTTTGTGAAACAAGATAATAGTATATTTATGTTTTAGTTATAATTTAGATAATTTAGTTAAACAACCATTCACTTATCCTATTTATCTGGTAAAATAATGACAAAGATTTATTACATTATAACGTCCGTGTTCCATGGATCGATATCTGGCTCTTACCAATACTTTGCTGCATATATGACGGGATACACTTGTCCTTTGTTGTGTGTGTTTTAATGTTAAGGTATAAACCATTTTTATAAATTTAAAACACCAAGTCGCGTTGGGTGCGATTGTAAATACTGTAAATAAATGTGTATAGTCGTGCCCGCGTCAATGGGCCAGATTATTGAGCGGAGGCGGCCACCCACTTTTGGTGATTGGACTGAACCCAATCAAATGCTCTTCGATCAACAAAATTTTATGGGGGCTAGTGTGGAGAGAGCTCTTAAACAAAGCTACGCCAGAAATGAGCAATGGAATCGTGCTCATATGTATGCCCGCGAAGAAGAGATGAATAATCGCTACTTAGATGACCGCCAAATACGTTTACATGATCAGTGGCATGCAGGCCAACCACTTGTAGCGGACCCGCCAGTTGTGGACTATACCACATTGCCACCATATGATGGTAGTGTGTCATATCCCACCCCACCATTGCATCATTCTCAATTGGTGGATCCACACACTATGGGTCATCAGCAGGCGAGTCAAGGTGGTGATCAAGGAAGCAACAGTAGTAGCGGAGCATTTGGGATTGGAGAGTGGAATGATATGATGACATCCATTTTCGGGCCTCCACAGCCAAAGTACTACTAGCCAGATCGTATCTCGCTGCTTTGTATATTTGTGTATATTTTCATGTCGTATGTTTTTGGTTGGGAGGTCGGGTGGTGTTTAGATGTTGATGTGATTTATGGGATGTGATAGTGGTGGTTTGGTTTTTAATTTTCATAAAAAATAAAAAATGCAAAAAGAAATTTGGGATTTGAGAGTATTAGCGAAAGCTAATGTTTTTGGTTAAAAGCGATATTTCCCTCAAAACCATACATTGGGACAATGGATCCCAAGTGAGGGGATGGGGGGGAATTTTTGAGGATTTTAAAAATTTGTGAAGCCAAGCGAAAATTGTCAAAATTTGAAAACTTGATATTGTTCCATTTGACACACCGACACCCATTTCTAGTCCTTTCTTGGTGAGAGTTTGAGCCACATATGATTATTAGAGAATATTTCTTTGTTTTGAGTGGCGGTGTATTGTATTGTGTTAATAGAACTTGTGTACGAATTCTTGTTAAATCCTAGAGTTAGCATGCTTTTGAAGATGATAGGGGACTTTTAGGTAGCCTCGTCTGGACGTGTGAGAGTGTGGGATTGGTGGGTTGGACCTCATACTTTACATATATGAGCTTGGTATTGTGAGGGGTGGGGGTTTGGTCTTTAGAAAGCCATGTTTGAGCCTTATACCATTCGGTTGTGACCCGAGCCTACTTCCTACAAAACTTTACCTTTTGAGATGACCCGGTTTAGGAAATTTAGTATGTAGTGTTGATGTTTTTGTATATATTGTTGAGCTTTTATATCTTATCTATGAAAAAAAAGAGAAAATATGAAAAAATACAAAAAGAAGTGATTAGTTGCAATAGTAGTTGAGAATGTTGAAGAAGTTGTGTATATATTGGGTGTTTGCTTTGTTTAGTAGTAGAAATAAAAACTGGGTCAAAACAATTAGCTCTTGCATATATATCCCACCATTTTCCTACCTTTGCACTTAGCTCCGTTACACCCCGTAAGTCCTTTTGATTCAGAAGCATGCTAGGTATTTGATAGGAGGAGACTTGATTTTTATACAAGCTTATTGTTGCACAAACACACACACGCATTGAGTGGTTTAGCATTATGTGCTAATATTTCTTGTCACCGAGAGTTTTTGTGAGGGGTGTGCCTTGTGGTATGATAAAAGGTTAGTAAAAGGACGGTATATTTTAGCTTGGTTTGCATTTGATTGATCGCTTGTGGTTATGAATAGTTTTTGAATGAGTTGCTTGGGACAAGCAACGGGTAAGTGTGGGGATGTGACGGGTGGTCCGTTGGACAACCCTTAAGGCCCTTAAAGAGATTAAAATCCCATAATTTGTAAGGTTAATTGCGTGAATTTGGTAACCACTAGATGTTTGATGTTGCAGGTGTTAAAGTGCTTGAGATGCGGGTTTTAAGAAGCATAGATGGATGTCGGAAGTTGGCGGAAACAAGATGTGAATAAATTAAAGATTTGATGAAGAAATGAAGAAAAAAACAACACTCAGCGTCGTAGCCTACGGCCTCTGCCGTAGGTTACGGCCCTCCACATTGTGTCACACCCCGACCACGAAAAACAACAAATCGTGACGGAAACGTCGGGGAGTGTTGTAACAGAATCATTGTTTCATAACACATGGATTGAAGTTCTGTTTTATTAAATTAAATGTATTACATTACATTGAAATTAGAAACAAAACATGAACAAATAGACTTTCATTGTTATTAAGTCACTAAGGCCTCATCTGTTCCTATGTGAGCATGCATCAATATCATCATCAAATATCACCAACTATGGTACCTGAAACACATGTGAAAATACGTCAGCATAAAATGCCGGCGAGTACATAGGATTTTATGAGAGTGTCAGATTCATGGCCCGTTTATGTTTTGAAAATATAACTTAAACACCTTTGTAAATTGATAATTAGAAAACCAATTTTTGTAAAATGTTTGTAATGTAAATTGAAATAACTAAGTCAAAACAGATTTTGTTTGATAAAACCTCGATACCATGAATCTTAACTCCAAAACATTTGTTTATATAAACCCAAATTGTAAATCGTTTTTGAAATAAAACTCGAATGTTTTATATTGTTAAAAAAACCTTGTAATATAACTTTGTTTTGATAAACTTGCCCAAGTGATCTAGATAACGCAACGCTATATAATGTATTAAAAGCACTTATATATAGGAAGTACCAGCGGCGTATCCACCATGCTTTTAACACATTACACCCGCCCCGTTACCTAATCATTTCCCTAACCCAACGGTTCAAACAATACCAAACGGTTCACATAATCAAACAGTTACAAACGGTTCACATAATCAAACAGTTACAAACGGTTCATATAAATCAGACAGTTACTAACGGTTCACATAAATCAAACAGTTCTAACGGTTCAAAATGTAAAACAATGTGTCCATATGCTGAGTGAACATATGCAACAAAATATAATATACAAAAATCAATGTGCTAGCATGTTAAGTGAACATACATAACAAAACATAATGAAATCATGTACTATATATGTACTAATGAACATAACAAGCATATTATATAAAATCATGAAAAACACGAAAGTAACAAGTAGGCACATGTGTATCACCCCAAAACAGTTTGAAAAACAGTAAAAGAGGGGACTATGTACTCACTTGAGGATGCTTAGAAGTCTTGACAAACAACCAAGCAAGGCTAAAGGGATCACGTAAATCAAACGGCACCTAATATAGGTAACTACATTAACAACCGGACCTAAATCGGAAGATCGGATAGGATGAGGTTCGTAAACCAAATGAGTGTTGGAACTCATACGATATGGTTTAACAAAGCCTACATACTAAATCGAAACCTAACCTAAGTGCTTACGACCCATTACGGCTCGTTAAGGTAGCTTACGCCACTTTAACGCGTCGTTCACGTAAAACGCGTTCGGAGCGCCTAACTAGTCCTATGACATGTATTATATGCCTTACATGTTTAATAATGTTTCCTAATCAGTTTAGATGCCAAAATTTATGTTACATATGCTTAAAATGAATTTATGCGTAAAAAGGGCATTTTGGTCATTTTCCTAAGGCATATAAACTACCTATCATACAACTAACTAAACGAAGTAACCATAAGGTATAACCTCGGAAGGTTATTCCCTATACAACTATGGTCACAATAAATGCTTGGTCGGATCCTAATGATCGACCAAACGGGTCGGGTTCGAAAGTCTAAGCGGTTGTTTAGACCGCTTATCTTACGTCCCTATATAAGCACTAAACTAAAAGTGACGAGTTAAACATGTTAAAACAAGTTTAACGAAGTTAGAAAACAAGTTTGATATGAAAACAAAAGGTTTTGATACCCAAGAATAGTTTGGTTGCAAATACGCTTAAATACGCATTTTGACCGAAACTATG
Source organism: Helianthus tuberosus (assembly GCA_030545235.1). Taxonomy (NCBI): domain Eukaryota; kingdom Viridiplantae; phylum Streptophyta; class Magnoliopsida; order Asterales; family Asteraceae; genus Helianthus; species Helianthus tuberosus. The sequence continues at coordinate 219,712,601 of CM060411.1, forward strand.
ACTCGTCACTACACCTAATCAATGTGGTAATCAGTAGGTATAGTCACAATGGACTATAACCATCGTGATTACACTCACGTTGCAAAGTTCAAACGAACTTCGTGTTAACCAAAGACTGGTCAAAGCAGAAAGTCAAACACAGTTTGACTTTCGTGCTTAAAAACGCATAAAAGCATGAAAGAAACTTACAACGGGTCCAAGCTAGGAAGAACTTGATCTAAATACTTAGGTATGAAGCATAAAGCTTCAACTTAGAGCATAAAATCAGATCAAGGTATGAGAAAAATGGAATGGGAGCTTGGGTATTTATAGATTTCGGAGAACCGTTAGGATCGTTTCTCGCAAATTGTGCTTTGATCTTGACCTTACAAGTGGGCACATGGTTTTAGAATACCATGGGAACATGTAAAACCATCAAATACCAGCCCATAGGGTGCAAAACCATGGGTTAAAACCATCAAAATTGGACTAGATACAATGAATCTGGTCATTTGGGCAATTTTTGACGCTTTTAGTCCCTATTGGTCAAGAAAGTTTATTTTTGCGCACCAAACACCTCAAAGCCTATTTCTAAGCTATGTAAAGGATATTTAGGGCATATTTAACTTATGATCAAGTTCCGGAATGTTCGTTACAATACGAATCGGCATACTTTCGTAGTTTGTCAAAATTAGTCCCTGCAAGCGAATAAACTTGATTTTGCCACACCAAACCCTCCAAAACATATTCCAAGTTATGTAATGGGTATTTAAGGTATGTTAAGCCTATGTCACTATTCCGGAGTGTTTGTTACATTAAACTGGTTATATTTACACATCAGTTCGCGTATAACCTTCCAGAAAGCGATTTAAAGCTCGAAATCGAACATGAATTGATATGTGCACATGATACACATATTTATACAAATCCCAAGTATGAAACACAATATTTCATTGATTTGGTATTTGTTTGATGGTCGCAGAGGCACAGGTGTCACACATTGTGCCAACATCACCGCCGTAAGACAGACCCTTAATGCCGTAATGACATAGCTGGGCACTGTAAGCTACGGCAGGAGGCGTAGCTTACAGTGCCATATTGACTGCTGTTGACCTGCTGACCGCCGTAAGCTACGGTGGGCACCGTAGCTTATGGCGCCGACTGTTCCCACTTGTAACTCCCACATTTAATGGCCTTTTCAAGATGTTTTATGGTCTCCAATGATGTATGATCGGTTACACTTCACTTTGGGGACGAATTTGGCTGCACTTGGAGAATCTTGGGAGCTTGCAAACAATCTTTAATCTTGAGTTTTATGTTTTTGATTTCTATGAACATTGAAACTTGTGTGATGATGTTGATTCAAGCCATGAGTGGCTAAACACTTTGTGGTCATTTTTAGTTGAAGGTTTGTTGGAGACAATTGTGCTTTGATTTCATATTTCTAGAATGATAAACTGAATTTATGTTTTGTTTATCATGGTGTGTTCTTATTTGCTTATAAATGGTTGATTCTTATGATTATTCTATTTTGAAACCATACGTTCTTGGTGTCGTTGGCAATCGAGATATCATGGGTAGAATTAGGATTGGGTAAGGGTTAATTGGTCATCGGGTAACAACCTCACGTTCTAGGAATCTGAGTACTTAGTTCCCTTTTATCACAACAAGTAATTACACATGAACTATGTCTATGTAGTTCTTTCTAGTGAATGATAGCACAAACGTTGAAGCAAACCGGAAACTAAAGATGGTCATTTGTCTCTAATTTGTTTACAACCAAATTTCCATTTTTGAAATTACATTAGTATTCTTAATTTTAAAATCAATTCAATCAATCCAACTCTTGAAATTTACTTTACTTGCATTTAGTTTAATTTTAGTTCACTTAGAGAAATACTTCAAATAAGACATATTCTACAAACTCCTTGTGTTCGATACCCACTTGCCACTAACTATTTAGTAGTAGTTGGATTAAATTTGATTGTGACCATGACATCACGTCACACCTCCGCCGCCGCAATCGTCGAGTGTCGCCACCAAGGAGTGGTGGTCGGCTCTGTTTCTCTCTCATGCGTCTCTCTCTCTCTCATGTGTCTCTCTCTCTCCGACGTCTCCCTCTCTCTGTCGATCTCTCTCTCTCCGACGTCTCCCTCTCTCTGTCGATATCTCTCTCTCTCTCCGACTTCTCCCTCTCTCTCTCTCTGACGTCTCCGATGGCCTGATTTTGAGAGAGAGCAGAGGTGGGTTCTTGGAGTGGGGGCTAGGGTTTGCGGTGGTGCTTGGCTTTGCGGCAGGTGTTGACGGTGGTTGTTGGTTGTGGTGGTGGCAGGTGGACGGTGGAGGAGGTGGTGGCGGATGATTGTGGTGGTGGTGGTAGATGAAGGCAGAGAGAGAGAGAGATGTGTTGTGTTGTGTGTGTTGTGAGAAGAGAACAAGGGTTTTTGTAGAAGTAAAAAAAGCAAACAGTCTTCTCCTTGCAGACTGCAGACCTTTGGTCCACCTCTTCTCCTGCAGATGTTTGCAGATTTGGTCCGCAGACTGCAGACCTTTTACCTCTTAAAAAACAAACAGCACCTTAATATGCTAACTACCAATATTAGTATAAACTTTTTGTTTTGGATTTGTTTAATGTTATATGCAAGCAAACCATTCTCTGTTATTATTGTCTTAGATTTTTGCTTGGTTTCAAACCTGAGCTTTCATAAGTTAAACGCGCCGAGCTGGATCTTGAAAAACTACCTATGAGCTCAAGCTTTAGAAACAAAGCTCGAGTTGATCCGAGCTCAAGAGCTTAATTTCATAAGTTAAACGAGCTCGAACTCGAGCCTCATCAAACTTCGGCTCGGCTCGGCTCGTTTACACCCATAAGCTTAGAGATAAACTTTTAACAGCACATCTAATATAGTACATTAGTTGACATGCCCAAAAAAAATTGTGAAATATGTTTTAAAACAGTTTCTACCTTTTCAACATATTCTGATTTGATTTATGTATTGCGTAAATTTTACATATTACATTTATTTATGTATTGATATATTTATATTTATATTTATGAGGTCAGGGTGAGAAAAAAAGTAAGAGCATTCACATCCAAACCATCAAATTATACATACATTCCACTAAAAAACAACTCCTATATAAATATATTTCCACTAAAAACAAATACTTTTTCTCTCTTCTTTCAATTAAATAATATTATCATTACATTTTTCTCTCACTTCCACTCACAACCACTTTTAAAATATATTAAAAAATTATAACGGGTGAACAGTGTCCCCCCAAATATACAGATGAACAGTAACATTTTCTCTCTCCTCTACTCACAACCACTTTTTATACCCTTTATAATATAAAAACCTCTCCTCACATAATTTGATGGTTAGAATGCGAATGCTCTAAGAAAGTTATATCTATATTTATGAGGTCAGGGTGAGAAAAAAAGTAAGAAAGTTATATCTATATTTATGAGGTCAGGGTGAAAAAAAAGTAAGAAAGTTATATATTTATTATAGCAGCCAACAATAATAATTCAGTATATAGACCACACATTTAGTTTATACTATTACCATGTATGTTTGATCTTGTACTCCTATAAATCCTTTGGACAGTGAAGACACAACAACACTTATTAATCATGGTACATTCAAAGAAGTTCAGAGGTGTCAGGCAAAGACAATGGGGTTCTTGGGTTTCTGAGATCAGACATCCACTCTTGTAACTTCACTTCACTCTTCTTTTTTCTTATTATTATCTTCTTTACCATTTTCCAGTTTCAATATATATATATATACATATGCATGTGTGACAACAGAAAAAGAAGAATTTGGCTAGGGACATTTGAGACAGCAGAAGCAGCAGCAAGAGCATATGATCAAGCAGCCATTTTGATGAACGGTCACACCGCAAAAACTAATTTTCCAGTCACCAACAAAAATGTTTCCGGCAACCAACACTCTCCGGCATCCAACATGGAGATACCGGCAGCCACACTGGCCGCGAAGCTGCGTAAATGCTGCAAAGATCCATCACCTTCACTAACATGTTTACGTCTTGATAGTGATAGCTCTAACTTTGGAGTTTGGCAGAAACGACCCGGAAAAGGATCCGGATCCGGGTGGGTCATGAAGGTGGAGCTTGGTGGCAAGAGGAAAGCGGTGACGGTGGAGGAGACGACGACATCGATGGCGGTGGAAGATGGTGGTGGTTCTGGTTCTGGTGATCAAGCAATTGATGATGAAAATAAGGTGGTGATGCAAATGATTGAAGAGTTGCTTAATTGGAATTCGACTCCACCTTCACTTTGTATAGTTAATAGTTAATTAATGAGTTAAATGCCATTTTAGTTCCTGTGGTTTGAGCCATTTTGGCAGTTTAGTTCAAAGGTTACATTTTTTGCTTGTGGGTCCAAAAAGGTTTCACCGTAGCCATTTTAGTCCACTGGGTTAACTTCATCCATTTTTTATGTTAACGAGAAGGGCAATTCGGTCATTTACTATGTAATTATGTTAACTAGAAGGGCAATTTGGCCATATAAAATGACCGAAGTGCCCTTCTCGTTAATAGAAAAAATGGATGAAGTTAATGGCAACGGTGAAACCTTTTTGGACCCACAAGCGAAAAATGAAACTTTTGGACTAAACTGTCAAAATGGCCAAACCATAGGGACTAAAATCATATATGGTTTATAATTATATATATAGTAATAGTAATCCTCTCAAAACACTCATTTTTATGGAATTATAGGTATTTATATATTTAAAGTCCCTAAATATTATTAGGGAAGAAATATGAAATAGGGATATATATATTGATAGTGATGCTGAAATGTATATTGTAAGAAGATGTGATTTTGTTTCACAGAATAAGGTTGTAAGCTTTTATCATAAAGTATAAAAGGCTACTTTGATTGTTACCATATTATATGATTATGACTTGTCAAATGTTTAATCTTGCAAACACAAATGGAAATTTGAGGGTGTTCATCATATTAAATGTCATTGATTTATGTGTGACAAAAGGATGATCTTTTTCATTGATGTAGTTTGATGGTGGTTGTAATGCAATTTATAGCGTGTTTTAGGGACTTAACCAACTCACATGGTATGACTTTAACAAGAACCTCCTTTTGTTTATAATTATAATAAAGTGTCCTTGTTAGTTGTTAGGTTGCATTTCACATTTGCACTAGATATGCCTATAAGGATTAACGATTAGGATGGATTTCGATACAAGTCTAAACGTGTGGTCAATTATTTCTTAAAATAAAGTTTGATCATTTGACGTATAAATATGCTTAAAGATTTATTCTAGAAAAAATACTATTAATTTTTTAAATATAATATGGTGTATATATAATTTGAGGAAAATGAATATGGTGTTCTTAGATATCTTAACTTGTATTTGAAACCTTTCAAAACTAGTAGTTTTGATTAAACCAGTTAAAGTAAACTTAAATATTAAATCAATTAAAGTAAACTTAAATATATTATTTTATAACACCGTAAAGTAAACTTAAATATTAAACCAATTAAAGTAAACTTAAATATAGTATTTTATAACACCGAAATATTAATCCAAAACGATAGCTAATGTTCGTCTTTTCTGGTGTCTAAAGTATGTAAACATATTAGGGTTTATATAATAACTTAAAACTATTTTATTTCTCACATCATTTTTTTTTCATACAACCTATTCTCACATGGTTTCATCAACAACACATGTTAGCAACAAGAGCCACATGTGATGTTTGCATTATGTTACTTAGATTTTATCTCATTCAAGATAGAAATGTGTAAGATGCATATTTGTTTGGGACAATAACATTGTTACTCACAGTCTCTTTTCCCATATTGATTTTGAAGAGTACGTGCAAGTGGTAATATTGTGAAAGTATACAATGGGTGTTAATTAATTATAATTAATGGTCACTCTATTAAACCGTGTCTCATAACTACTTATAATCAGTGTTAGATTTGTAAAATAATACTAAAACCACTTTAGAAACAAATGCATTTTATTGCTAAAGTACATAGTGAGTGCCAATAATATCTAGATTAAAGCCGGAGGGTGTGGTTGCAGCCCTTTAGGGGCTTCATCAGGCCACGTATGATCCACGTCAGCCGTGGAGCCCCCCTTTAATTTGCAGGGTGTGGATGGAGCCCCTATTAAACAAAATTAAAAAAAATTTGATTGGTTGACATGTTGTGGGCCCCACCTGAAACCTTCAAGTTTGGCGTTACCATGGTGGCGATGAAGGTATGGCGCCCCCCTCTTCACTTGGAGGGTGTGGTGATGGAGCCCATATGGGGGCGCTATAGTGGCTGAGGTGGAGGGGGTGGCGCCCCCACACGGCCACACCCTCCAGCCTAAGTGGTGGAATGCTTGTATTTCTTTTCAGAAATGCAAGTTCAACTCTGTTGAAACACGGAATCACCGCCGGGATGATTAGACCGCTTTGTCTGAGATGGTGGAGAATCACATCTTGTTCTTCCTCTTGAACCTAGATCTGCAATGGAGAAAAGAAGAAAGTGGGGCTGTAGAGATGACCGGTAGAGGAAAGAATCCCCTGTTTCCAGTAACAAAAGTGTGGCGGCTCTATATCATCTCCCTAATAATGAGGTGAACACCTCTTTATATAGGAAATATGGGCCTCCTCTAACCTTATCTCTACAAGTCCCCAACCCAAAGTAGTGTAAACTACATCGCGTTGTGCCTCGCGGTTGGGTTAGTAAGCAACAATAATAAATAATAATTAATATAAAAGCTATAAGTAACGGGAATGTTCGACCGCTCGGGTCGGGTCCAATACCATACCCCATCAAACTCCCACTTGGTGCAGAGTGAGGTATTGGTGAACAATGATAGGAGACCCAGAGAAACCTATGTTCGATCTTTGAGCCAAACGAGTTTTACCGGTAATTTCACCGCCGTGCCTACGGACGGGTGGGTTACCAGGTTTTCCCCGGAATTGGTGGTGGACTCGGGTTACTCTCGGAGTACTTCGTTTGATCCAGCCGAAAGTGCTCGGGATTGATTATGTTATCCGTTAAAAAAAATTGCAAGTGGAGTGATGAGTACATTAAGATTGTAGGTCATGCCAATTTCAATTACACAATGATGGTGAGACACGCCTTCTCACGTCTATTTCATACCCTCTTTTTGGTAGTTTCCTACTTGTTTTGTATGATTGTTATTTCTTTATACAAAAGTCTCTATGTAGACTCAGTCTCACCAATATTTGGCCACGTCTTTTTTTGCTACAGTTTATGGATCACGTTAATGATACCGACAAATGACGGTTTATAGTAGAGACCTAACTAACCTAAAGAGACATTTGTGATTTCCTAAAGATACTTGATTTTATTTTTTATGAATATGACTAAGTATGACTGAAAGTCTAAAACGATTGATTCAAATATAGGGTCAAGTTATTCTACAAAGACTTCTAATTGTAAGAAGGATTTATAGAGTGACAAGTGTCCAATAACCTAAAACTAAACCCACTACATCACCACCAAAAACCTAAACACCCACCCCCACCCCACCACCACCCAAAAACCTAAACCCCCCCCCCCCCCCACCCAAAAACCTAAACTCCCCCCCCACCCTCGCAAAAAAAAAACAAAAACAAAAAAAAAACTATACCTCACCAAAAAAACCCCAAAAAACCTAACCCCCCCCCCCCACCTCCCAAAAACCTAAAAAAACCTAACCCCCCCCCCCCCCCCCAAAAAAAAAAAAACCCAAAAAAACCTAACCCCCCCCCCCCCACCCCCAAAAAACCTAAAAAAAATATATATATAAAAAAAACTAAACACCCACCCCCACCCCCACCACCACCCAAAAACCTAAACCCCCACCCCCTCGGCAAAAAAAAAAAAAAAAAATTTTTTTTTTTTTTTTTTTTGTGGGTGAGGTGGTGGGGGGGGGGGGGGGGTGGGCGGGGGGGTTGGTGGTGGTGGATGTTTAAGGTTTTTTTTTTTTTTAGTGGGTTTTTTTGTGTATTGGGTTTTTTAGGTTATTGGACACTTGTCACTCTATAAATCCTTCCTACACTTCTTACAATTAGGATCCTTTGTATTTGATCCTAATCCTCAAATATAGTATAATGCATAAAAGTGTAAGCAGGGAAATAGAACTACATCCTATTACATTAAAAACACAGACATTTTTTTATGTAAAGATACCAACTCACGGGTTCCGCACTCACTGTAACATTCGAAAAAAGAAAAATCTGATAAAATAAGCACGTAGATATGACAAATCCTGAATTTTATAAACTGTTGAAACAGCTTTGACGGCTTGTACGTTCGTGCTTCGACTACTTGTACATCATCACGCGAACTCGATTTTGAATGAAATTTACATCGAACCATGAATAAAAATAAGGACGTTACAACGATACATTCGGAACTTTTATAAAGTATCATATTTTAAAAGTAATACAAGAAAACAAAACTAAAAAAATGAGTTTGCCAATTGGCATATTTTGGTTGGGAAAAAGAGAATAAAAAACAACGATAAAAGTATTAGACTTAAACAGTAAATTTAACTAATACAAAACAAAGATAAAAGTATTAGATTTAAACGGTAAATTTAACTAAAATTTAACTTGAATCTATATGAAATTTAACCTACTTGTAATTAGGGCTGGCAATAGGTAACCCGCTAAGACACGATAACAAAAAAGTACACCATGTGATTTTTTACGTTTTTAAAAGTAATCAAAATTTGAAAGTTAGGATCTATTATTTCTCCTTCTAGGTGCATAAAATATACATCTGTCTTATAGACATTGGATATAAAGTAGTTAAACGAGTCGTATTCATGTTTAAAATTTTTGTTGTTTGCGTAATCAAATACCTGTTAAATCTGCTAAGACACGATTTGTCAACCCTGCTTGTAATAAGTGATTCAAACACTTGTAAACTTTGATATAATACGTAAATAGTGCTTCAGTGAGAGAAACCGAATTTTACTTTTTGTTACTAATAAATAAATAAAATAAAATAAAAAATAATAAAATAAAGTGTAGGGTATGTTTGGTATGGAGCTTTTATGAGCTTCTAACTTTAAGCTTTTAAGAAAAAGCTCCTACTCAATAAAAAGTCTTGTTTGTTTGAAGGAGCTTGAAGCTTTTAGGTTAGAAGCTTGAAGCTTTTGGTTGAACGCTCCTACTTTTTTTTTTAAACGAGAACTTTATTAAAAACCAACGAACCACTCGAAGCCGAGCGGCCACCCCAAAGGCATTACATATTTACAAAGCTACACCAATCCTGCCAAACTAAATTACAATCTTTCGACCTATTACAGAACCAAACATACCCCAAGGATCTAATATCGCTAAACACCTTGTCGATGACAAAAGGCTTCCCTTCAAAAACCAACTAGTAGCGTTTAGAAGGAACTACAACCTTTTAGGGAAAAAATGACTATTTTAACCTCTAAAAATAATGAAATTTTTAATGCACAAACTTTTTTATTTTTTAGTTATGTCCAATTTGGTCATTTTATACATTTTATTAAAAGCCACAGCCACTTTGCCAAACACCAAATATATCTAAATAGCTACAGCTACCAGCTTTCAGCCACCAGCTATCAGCTTCCAACCACCAGCTACTTTTGCCAAACATACCCGTAATGTAATAACTAAATTTAAAACTAATTTAAGAAATAGCGAGAAAATAGGCCAAACATACCCGTAATGTAATAACTAAATTTAAAACTAATTTAAGAAATAGCGAGAAAATAGGCAGTGTCACTTGATGGCAATGGACACAAGGGGTCCCCCTTGATTGAAATACCCATAGACCATAAGGTCTAAGCTAAGAAGTCATCAACATATAGGATTTTCGATTATGTGGTCATCATTTTACAACGACTATCATAAATTCCAACTTATATAATTTGCCGACGTAACCATTAACTAGTAGACTAAACTTGTATTTAAATCGTAAGACTCGATTTTGATAATTTGTACTTATAAACCCGTGAAAAATTTTATAACAAAATCTTGATAACTATAAGGACATTGCAATGGCAAATCTTAAATTCTATAAAACATAATAGTTAAAGGTTGTATGGGAAAAAAAGTAAAAACAAACGAAACATTGAGGCAGCTTTGACGACTTGTAATCATCAAATACAACTCGGTTTCGAATGAAATGTATATCGAAACGTAGAAAAAAAGAAGCACATAGCAACGGTAATTCGGAATTTAAAAAATATCGTAATTTAAAAGTTATGAAAGAATAAAGAAAAAATTTTAAGTGGGGTAATTCGGAATTTAATAAATATCGTAATTTAAAGAGTTAATTGCCAAAATCGTCCATGAGATTTGGGCACGTTTGTCATTTTCGTCCAAAATGACACTTTTGTAACAAATTGCCTCCAACGTTTGTAACGTTTTGCCATTTTCATCCAAACCACTAACTTAGTTTATTTTATTTTTTCTATTAAGTTGAGGATATTTGGATGAAACTGGCAAATATAAAACTACAGTGACGATTTTGGCAATTTACTCAAACCCTTTTTAATTTCTTTTATTTAATTATTTTTGTTACATATATAATAAAAAAGAATATACATGGAGTTTTTAGAAGAAAAAAATTAATAGTTTTGTCACATAATTCTTATAAATTTTCATCCAAATCACTAACTCAGTTTATTTTTTCTGTTAAGGTGAATGATGTTTTAAATTTTATAAATTAAGACAGAAATTAATTTACAGCTTCTTTATATAAATCAGTTTTATAAATTAAGACAAAAATTAACTTACAGCTTCTTTATATAAATCAGTTTTATAAAGAGAAAACGTCATTGGTGTGCAACACATAACAATCGATTACAACTTTTATTATTTATCAGTTGTAGAGATAGAAAAAATTGTAAAACGTTACATATTTTTTAAATGTGTTGAGCACCTAGGAAATATGTTGGTAGAAATAAAATATTTATTTAATTAAGATTATGAGGGTAACTAACTAATACTTATTCTGAGTGGCTTGAGTAAAGAAACTTTTGGTTCATAGCATTATAATTACAATTTGGTGGGTAATTTTAAGGTTTGGTAATAATACGTTGTTTGATTTGGGGGGGGGGGGGGGGCAATGGCTTCTGTTTTTCCTTAGGAGTGAATTTAAAAGAGTAGGAAAATGAATTACAAACTTGGTACATATGATAAGATTTTTTTATTTGACTTTTTTCAATAAGGTCACCAGAATTTTAGTTTTATAAAATTTAGAGGTTTAAGTAGATTTTATTTTTATAAAATTGATCTATATAAAAAAGCGTTAATTGCCAAAATCGTCCATGAGGTTTGGGCAGGTTTGCCATTTTCGTCCAAAATGACACTTTTCTACCAAATTGCCCCCAACGTTTGTAACTTTTTGCCATTTTCATCCAAACCACTAACTTAGTTTATTTTTCTGTTAAGTTGAGGATATTTGGATGAAACTGGCAAATATAAAACCACATGGACGCTTTTGGCAATTTACTCAAACTTTTTTTAATTTTTTTTATTTAATTAATTTTGTTACGTATAATAAAAAAGAATATACATGAATTTTCATATGAAAAAAATAATAGCTTTGTCACATAATTTTTTTTAAATTTTCATCCAACCACTAACTAAAATAATTTTTCTATTAAGGCGAAGGATGTTTATAAAGCAAGACAGAAATTAATTTATAAAAAGCCGTGTGAAAAAAGTATAAAGCTTGAATAGTAAGTATACTTAAAGTTGAACGTGTTATAGAGAGGGTATATTTTAACTTTAAATTAAACTAGGTTTAAAGAAGTTCGCCGTGTGTTGCGGCGAATTTCTTTTGGAATTTAGTCTGTGTTTACATGTGTTTTGAAATCACTACGAGCGTGTTGCGAACAGAACTGCTGACAAGAATAAAAAGAAAATTTAGAAAAAAACACTAAAAGATAATCGAAAGAAAATCAACTAAAAAAGTTGTATGGTAACGATGTTGTTCGTATGAAACTCGTGGTCATAGATGAGCAAATTGTTCTGGGTACCGGTACCAAATTTGCCGGAACGAAAGATCTTAAGTACCAATTCGGTACCGACTTTTGGCATTCCTAGTACCGGTTCACTACCGTTTTTTACCTTCATATACCGGTACCGTAACCGGTATTTTCGGTATCAGTACCGATTCTGTATCGGTTGGCACCGAGCTCATCCCTACCACTGAAACTAAAAAAGAAAATATTAAAAGTTGAAGAAAATCAATAAAAAAAGTTGAAGAAAATCAATAAAAAAAGTTGTACGATACCGTTGTTCGTACGATAACCGTGATCAGGGATGAGCAAATGGTACCGGGTAGCCGCATTGAACTTCCCGAACCAAAAGATTTCCAATATCAATTCGGCACCTTTTTTGGCGTTTTCTGTATTAGTGTCGGTTTTTACCTTCATGTATTGATACCGAACAGGACCGTACTGGTATTTTCGATACCAGTACTAGTTCGATATCGGTTGACACCAAGCATATCCCAACCTCTGATATTAAAAAAATGATTAAAGTTAAAAAGTAAAGAAAATAATTATTATTATAATATTAAAATAATAAAAGTATTAAAAAAAAACTATATATTATTATAATATTAAAATCACTATTCATTTCACTATGTTTAGTAATATATAGTAGTTTAGTAATATATAGTAATATATAGTAATAGTAATATACAGTAATGAAAGTCCCTTGACCATGAAACAAAAGTTGTTAAGTTAGAGATACAAATTTAAAATTGGGTGATGGTATCTAGACATCTTTAGAGACACACATTAATATGTTTGGTTCAAAATCCAATTAGAGCGTATTTAATTATAGAATTGAAGGTCGATACTAATAGTCCATTGTCCTGTAATCCATAATAACTGTGTCAAAATGCCAGAACACCGAAATGTGAAGCGTCGATTTGGAGTGTTAACCTGTCATTCAATTTAGAAGTACATAATCCTAATTAAAACCCCACATCAACCATAATAATTTGAAATCTCTGTCGCCAAGACGCCAACTCATATGATTTTGCCTTCAATCAGTTCATACGTATTCAAACTTCTCATAGATCAAAGGTATGCTTCAATCAATCAACAATTCATCTTTCCGCTCAGATGATCTCTGTAGCACATGTTGAGTGTTTTTTCTATTTCTTGTTACTTGTGTTCTAATTCGGCAAAAACTTCGGGACGAAAACTACACTTTATTCTAAAAACTAACAACCTTGTCGTCACTTTTCTATTTGTTATGCGACGCTCGATACTCGCTCGACGTTCGATCGAAAAATAATTGGATCAAAAAGCGCTCGTTCGACTTTTGCTCGGTTGAAAAAAACGCTCGGTTCGAGTTCGGTTTGGCTCGTGAACAGCCATACACCTATCCACAAGGATACATGGACAAAAATACAAGAATATATATCTGATGTGCACAAAGTGGTCTAATTAAACTAACTAATTTTAAACGTAAACCAAAAACTCTAAGTTTTAAATCTATAACTAAGACTCTCTAAAAGCTAGACCACATAACCGGCAAGTATACCGATCAATGTGGTATAGCCTAAAAAGTCCGAGTATTGAACCCACAAGACTCCTAAGAAACCGTCTTCTCGATAGGATTTTGTGTAACCATGATGAGATAAAATCTAAGTAACAGTTTATACATAAAATATATTTAAAAGACAATTATTTAAATACAATTTATAAATAAAATATATTTAAAATAGATAAATAAAAATTTCGGGCCTCTCAGGAGTTCGGGTCTTGGGCGTCGCCCACCTCACACATGCCCAAAATTGTGCATGTTTATTCTCACGTGAAAGGATGGTCACATGGAAAATTCCCTTCTTGTGACGGGGCTGATTCCGTTACTGTTTGCATATTACATCACTATCACTGATCACATTTCATTGGTGCTTGAAGAACTCAATTTTTTTTTTGAACGGCCAACAAACTCAATCCCGAGCACTCTCGGGGCACCCACTGGACAAACGGAGTACTCCGAGAGTAACCCGAGTCCACCACCAATTCCGGGGAAAACCCGGTAACCAACCCGCCCGTAGGCACGACAGTGAAATTACCGGTAAAACCCGTTTGGCTCAAGAATCCAACCAGGTTTCCCTGGGTCTCCTATCATTGCCCACCAGTGCCTCACTCTGCACCAAGTGGGAGTCGAACCTGCATCTCCCAAGAGAAATGCAAGCCCTCCACCACTTGATCTAGAGATTTATCTGATTTCGGGTGTTGCTTCTTCAATGGTCAAAAGTTTTTACACAACTCTTAGGGGAGTGGGGGTGGTCACTAGTGATAAAATTCTATCACTCACAATATCCAATCATCTCCTGCCATGTCATCAGCCACTATTCTATCACTCACAAGCATTTTGTAGTGGCGGTGGTCACTAGTGATAGAAAATAGCTATTTAAAAATAGCTAACAAAAGTTGAGGGGCTAATTTTCACTTTTCATCAAAGTTCTATTAATTCAATTGCATAAAAGACAAAACAATCTCTGCAAAACAAAAGTTTTCAACGCGTTATCTACTCAACGCGTTATCATTTCAACGCGTGAAGAAGTTGGCGGCGGAGGTGTGCGTGATACATTAACGAGTGATGGGTAGTCCATCACGGACCGCCCCCACTCCCCTTATTGACTCGTGATAGTCATTGTAAAGATACTAGGTAAAGGTCTAATTTAGGGGGTGTTTGAGGTTTCTTGTAACAACTTAAAAGGTATTTTTTTTTTTTTTGAACGGAACAACTTAAAAGGTATTATGTTATGTAGCATGAAACTAATGGTTGCCTGGCCATTGGGTCATCTTGATTGGCCATGGTACAAGGCTATAAAGACCCAAAAGACAAATAGACAAGTCAACTCTAACTAACCAAAAAGTAAATCATTGAATATAATCATTTCACCCCAATTTTCAGAAATTCAGAACATGAAGCTTATGCATTGAAATATCCACCTAGTTCTCCATCGATTTACAAGTCAGTTCATTAAAACGATAGGGTCCGGTTCTAGGAGCAGGTACGGCTGGTACCGGGACCTTGATGATGTCTAAAATATGAGGATTTGGACACGAAGACACCACCATAAAAAGGAGGGGGGGGGGGGGGGGGGGGGGGTGGGGGGACCAAAAATAGTTAATTCTACCATAAGTATTAAGTAACATTCAAATTAAAAGAGTATAGTATATGAATATCAGAATATGATATGTATTACTTAAGACTAGTTCACCGACAAATTTGTTACATGTATTACTTTCTTAAATTACCCAAAATTGTAATTTTGAAAACTATAATATTATGTTTAGTGTTAAAATATTCATAAATAAAGTGTCCTTCGAAATATTGGGCCCTGGCCGGTGGTCCTCCCCACCCACCCCCTGGCCGGCCATGCCATGGTCATTATGTCATATGACTCATATCTATGAATGTTTGAATTGTAGCTGTCCTTTGTATAGATTTGGGGAGAACTTAAGAGTTTTGATTTTTGTTTTCTTCAGGTGCACACATATAACTTCTTTTGGGGAAGATGAAGTTATCAGGGTAAGGATTTAAGATGAAGATGAAGATTATTTGGGGAAGATAACTTGCTGCCATATTTATTAGGGTATAAAGAATTAAATATAACTAATTTAATTATTAATACGTTATAATAAATTGAGATGGACAATTTTGCCCCCCGAAGAAAAAGACAAAATAACCAGATTTTAATAGCCAAATAAGGGGTGATTTGATTTTTGGACCAAAATGGCAAAAAAAGTGAAACCACAGGGACCCAGATTTAAAAGGTTTGAGATTTGGACTAAAATGACAAAAGTGACCAAATCTCAAGGACTAAAATGGTAGTTTACTCTATATTTTATTTATACATATAAAAGGAGAATATTTTCTTTTGGGCCCAGAACGGTGGCACACCCTGCACACCCTCTAGGCCGGCCCTGGGTGAGGTGAAATCGGGGACAAATCACCACAACGAAAATGATGCCAATTTTGACCATTGTTGGCTCTTGACCGTTGGGGTTGATAAGTTAATGGCTATATAGCCGTTTTAATAAAAAAAAGGGGTTTTCAAATATATTTAAACTATATAAACCCAACCCAATTTATAAACAAATTCACACCAATCCATTTCCCCATTTCTCCAAAACTAAATCTCTACCCCTATTTTATTTAAAATGGTGGAAGAAATACTATTGTTTTTCCCACCCGGTAGCAGTGACGACGAGTTAGCTTCAACCGATAGTGGCATATTTTTTTCCAAAATCTCATCAAGCAAGTCGTACTACAAGATTCGAGCACGTCTAGCAAGTAGCGTTTTGTTCATCGTGATCGTGAGAGTGGCCACGAAATCCTTATGGCGGATTATTTTGTCGAGGACCCGAAATACAACGAAGATATTTTTCATTATAGGTTCCGTATGTCAAACCTATAAAAATTGTGGGCTACGTGGAAGCGAATAACCCGTGGTTTGAAAAGGGCGTCGATGCTAGAATGAAGAAGGGTTTTACACCGTTGCAAAAAGTTACATCGGCTATTAAACAACTTACAACTGATAACCCTCCAGATGAGAACGACGAGTATTTACATATGGTCGAAAGGACTTCCCGCAAGTGTCTAGAATATTTCTGCGAAACGGTATGTAAAATATACGATCCCGAGTTCTTACATATGCCAACAAGCCACGACATGTCACTTTTGTACCAATCTCATGAAGATAAACATCACCTTCCGGGTATGGTGGGTAGCCTTGATTGCACCCATTTCGTTTGGAGAATGTATCCCACAGAGTTTTGGGGCCAATATATGAGAGGAAATCACCCATCAATGTGCTTCAGCAATCTCCATTATTTCTTATCGGACGAAATTGAACTGCGCCAAAATGTCCATTTTACGTTAATAACCACTTATACAAACGTGGTTACCATCATGTGGATGGAATCTACTCTACATGGTCCATGTTTGTCAAATCATTTCCTTATCCTCACCTACTAGACGAAAATAAGTTCAAGAAGTAACACGAGGCGGCAAGAAAAGACGCGAACGGACTTTTGGTGTTTTGAAGTCAAAATGGGGTATAATAAATCGGCCAATGCGTGCTAGGAGTGTGAAAAAAAATTAGGTACGTGGAAACGCGATAGCACCGGTACACATTCGGGATCCTCCAGTCGAGGCCCGCTCTCGATGACAGTGTGTTAAATGAGCTTATGGATGAAGATACACATTGGAGACTAAAACATGATATCGTTGAGTATCTCGGAAGAATAGATTTACCCCACCTATTGGTGGAATCCGACGAAGAGTAATAATTTTAGTTAGTTTAATTTAGTTTATTTTTATATAATTTTAATTATTTTTAATTTAATATAATGTTTTTTTTATTTATTGTACTTTAATTTTGTTAAAAATATGTTTCATTTATTAATTAATAGTTTATAAAAAAAGAAAAAAAATTGTTTACCTATACCCATGAGTGGTGACCACCCCTTATGTTTTTTGGGCAAGAGAGAACTTAGAGAGGGGAGTTGACATGTCAATAGATGATTGGGTGGGTGGAAAATTTACCCCTTCCCATGAGATGACCATCCCCTTCACCCTAAGGTTGGAAACTTACGGTGACTCGCGAGTAACACAGTTGACACATAAGAGGTTTGCCACTAAACTTGTACCATAAGAGGTTTACGTAATGATTTTCACGAATTTTGTATGCATTTTCTATAAATGTTTTCCATTAAGATTCAATGATTCGTCACGGGGTTCGTTGAGTAACTTCGCTCGAACTCTCGAAGACCGATTGAATAAGGTAGGGGCGAAGTATAACTTGCCCCCCTTGTTTATTTGCTTATAAAGTGTAAATTGTACCAAATTTTTTTCGAAAGTTTTGTACTCATTGAGTTTAACCCCCTCTGAATTTTTTTTTTCTTTATAACCTTTAGTCTAAATAACCCAAAAATTTAAAGCCCGAATCTAAAAACATAACCCACTAGCCCATTTAATCCAAAGCCCAATTAACCTACCAACCCATTTAATATATTTAGTCTAAAGCCTAATAAATTCATTTAGTCCATTAACCTAATTAAAGCCCAATTTCATGAACAAAAAATGAACCACCCACCCCCAGGCCCCAGATCCCTAATCGGCTAATCGTTTGGCAACAGGGAGGATTTAGGTGCGATTTTTCGTTGGTGCAATTCGACAAGGGAAAAGGGTGTTTGGATTGCTTATTTAACTCTAAGAGTGATTTTTGTCAAAAGTGTTTACTGACTTATAACTTTTCCAAAAATAGTTTTTTTTATAGGTGTTTGGATTAGCTTTTGTGATGGGAAAAACGAAAAAGTCAATAAGTTGTTTTTTTGGTGGTTACCTTAGCTTATACTTGTAAAATTACCGAAAAAAGGCATTCATATATGTTTAAAACCTTTTACCAAAAAGTATGTGGATATGGTGGTGTGTGCGAGTAAATGTGTAAGGGGTGTGAGGTGATGGTCAATGGTGGTCGAGTGAAGGTGGCAAGCGTGGCAGATGGATGGTAGGGCGGTTGTGGGGCGGTAGTGGTCGTATGTGTGACGGTGGTAGGCGCGGTCGTGGGGTGGCGGTGGTCGTGAGTGTGACACTGGTAAGGGTGGATGGTGGTTAGGTGAGGTAGAGGGGTGGCGGTGATAGTGTGTGTGTATGTTATGTGTTTGTATGAACCAAGGGTTTTAGGGTAAGAGTAGTGGTAGATTGGTACTTGTAGGTCCGGCTAGGGGAGGATCTAGTCGCCTAATCCTTGTATACGAACCACTCCGGTTGTGCGGAATCCAACCGAAATAGCAAACCGAGATAGAACACGTAAAAGCACGACACACAATATTCAACGATTAACACCACTTGTATTAAACGTATGAAAGGTCAGGTTACAGCTCAATGTTTACAAATCAGTTCTGCAAACTCTCTCTAGTGTGTGTGTGTTTTCCTGATCTGTCTAAGTGTCTGACTTCTGAAATGAACACAACACACGGGTATTTATACCCGATACAGCTGGTCCGGTCGAAGGATCAGATAGGATGATCGAAGGATCATCTATCGACCAGAATTGGCTCGAACGATCAACATGTACCACGAAAGATAGGATCTTTCGTGGTCCATCTATCGAATGCTTATGTTTCGAGCTCATCATCATCGAAGGATCTAAGTCATCCTTCGATGACCATCCTTCGACCCAGCCATATTGCATACATTATGTTGACTGTTTGGCCAAGTCAAACCGGAGGATGGTTGACTTGGTCAAACTTACAGACTAACAAAGACATCGTTTTACATTGTGACCGAATACAGACAAAGTGCAGACATAAGTGCACCAACAAACTCCCCCTTGGCTGTAGCTTTGTCTGGCTTATCAACAACAGCTGTTGCTTTGTCTCGATCTTCATTCTTGTAAGTTCTTGTGTCTTCAA
This sequence comes from Helianthus tuberosus, assembly GCA_030545235.1. Lineage (NCBI taxonomy): Eukaryota > Viridiplantae > Streptophyta > Magnoliopsida > Asterales > Asteraceae > Helianthus > Helianthus tuberosus. Next base: position 219,732,026 of record CM060411.1, read on the forward strand.
GTCTTTGACTTCTATTCAAGTCTTCAATGTCGGAGGATCTTCAAGGTCTTCACGTCTTGAAAGCAGAAAGTGTACCAACAAACTCCCCGTTTCATGTAGGAAGTGTGTTGACAAACTCCCCCTTAACATAAGCTCCCCCTTGAGTTATGCTCGTGAAAGTCTTGTTCTTTATGAAGTGAGATCCTTGTGGTGTTGATGATAGTCAGCGGCAACTCGATCATCTTTGTCATTTGAGTGCCTTCACGTCGTGTCTTCATTCCGAAGCTTGTCATCGACCATGTTCTACTAGCCTTTAGAATCTGCACATGCAAGAAATCTAAACGCGTAATGAGAACAACCGCCTGGAATATCATAATTAAACGACACACATGTGACCATTGTTTAAACAAACACCGTCCGACAGTTTGAAAGTTTTAACAAATTTTATCAATTTCAAATTTTAACTTTTAACACTTGCAAATTTCGACCGTTTATGAAGATTTAGTCGTTTTCGGTTTTCGTTCAGGTTTCAGGTAACGAAGACTCGAGTTCCAACATCGTACGATCGAAAATAAGATAGAAATAAAATCTTTTTGGCTTTTTGAAAGTTTATATTAAAACACACTTAAAATCTTTCTGGTATTTTTGAATATTTCAAATGTAAAGACTGAAAGCAGTAAATAAATATATACAGACATTCTTTTTGCGAGTTTCGAGGGTAAGAGAATCATATCAGTGTACGGTCATGTCAAAACATTCTATTTGTTCTTTTAGTTAACATTAAGATAAGCATCCTATAACAATTATCGGTATTGTTGTCCACATAAGCTCAACTTATCAGATGTAATCATGGCGAGGGGATACGTTAAGGTATGATTTATACTTACCGACAGGTGTTCATCCACATCACGACACATTCCCGTATCAAGGTATGCACGAGGGTTCATCTTACCGGTGAGTATACCGATTATCATCTGTTTGACCGTATATGATGTGAGATTCTCACTTATTTGGATTTGAAAACAAGCCCTTTGTGATAGAATCACTTATTGATGAGGAACTTGATTTTCATATGCATGAGGGCACAGGAGCAAGTCCGTGAACAGGTCAGTACTTTCGTACAGCAGAGAGACGAACTTGACACCCGGAAAGAATTTGTGATATTTTATCACTTATTTGTTTGGACATGTGATTGTTGATCACTTATTGAGGTCGTATGCAGTATGTACACGTATGTATGGTATCATGGAAGATCTAGACTTGCGTCCCCGTTATTTTTCGGAAAAAGATACAACCATGATACCCAGATGATAAGCAGCATAAAGACCGAATATCTCAGAACCTCGGCAATCTCTCAAACGAAATTTCGGTACTAAGACCATATGCCAATGAATGGTTCCCACCCAGTCTTCAGTCGATTAAGATTTATATCACCCTGCACACTTTAAAATGATTGTGAGCCTACCGATACATCTTATATAGAGCTGCTTATCGTTTTTCATTTTGGGTTTAGAGGTTTAGACAGACCACTGATGTACAATCATTTTCTCTTTTGCTCGCCAGGAAACTCATTTTTGCTTTTCTATTGTTTTTGTGTTTTTGAAATTTTTTCAATGTTTTTGGATTTTCAAATTTGGATTTACTCCCCCTAAAATCAATAAACTAAGACAAATTTAAAACACAAAGGTATTTACAAAAATGATTTTCCGATGTGGATTACTCTTGCTTGACCTTAATGCCGTTTACCAATAATAAGTAGTCAAATCTTGATTTGTCAAAAGCTTTGGTAAAAAGGTCGGCACGTTGGTCATCGGTGTGGACATAAGCAACATCGATTAGCCTTTTCTCAAAGCAATCACGTATGAAGTGATACTTAATTTCGATGTGCTTAGTCTTTGAATGCTGCACAGGATTTCTAGTGATCTGTAATGCAGCAGAATTATCAACGTAAATAGGAGTAGTTAGGAATTCAAAACCGTAATCACGCATTTGTTGTTGGATCCAAAGGACTTGGGAGCAACAACTTGAGGCAGCAATGTATTCAGCTTCGCATGTTGATGTAGCGACGCACGTCTGCTTCTTGCACTGCCATGTGACTAGGCGATTTCCCAAAAACTGACATCCAGCCGTTGTGGATTTGCCGTCGATTTTGCATCCGCCAAAATCAGAATCACTGAATGCGATCAAGTCAAAGTTATTATCCCTAGGGTACCATAGACCGGTGTCAGGGTAGCCCTTCAAATAACGAAATATCCTTTTTACAGCTGCAAGATGTGAGGCCTTCGGGTTCACTTGATATCTGGCAAGCAGGCACGTTGGGTACATTATATCTGGTCTTGACGCTGTGAGGTACATAAGGGATCCTATCATCGCGCGGTAGTGTGAGGGGCTAACATCTTGACCCTTCAAGTCTGGAGTAATTCCGTGATTTTGTGGCAATGGGGTACCGATGGGCGTTGCATCAGACATCTGGAATCGGCTCAAGATGTCACCAACATATTTAGTCTGATGGATAAATATCCCAGACTCGGTTTGTTGTACTTGTAGGCCCAAAAAGAAGGTCATTTCCCCCATAGCACTCATCTCGAATTTATCCTGCATAACACGCTCGAAATCCCTACACAAAACATCATTAGTAGAACCAAATATAATATCGTCAACGTATACCTGTACCAGTAGAAGATCTCCATCTTGTTCTTTGATGAAGAGAGTACAATCGATAAGACCTCTGCGAAAACCGTTCTCCAGCAGATAATTAGATAAGGTTGCGTACCAAGCTCGCGGTGCTTGATGTAGACCATATAGAGCTTTGTTGAGCAACCAAACCCGATCGGGATGGATAGGATCTTCAAAACCTGGAGGCTGTTCGACGTACACCTCTTCTTCCACCACACCATGTAAGAAAGCACTCTTCACGTCCATCTGGTATACCTTGAAACCTTTGAATGAGGCATAAGCCAGAAAGATCCGAATGGCTTCTAGACGTGCAACAGGTGCATATACTTCGTTGTAGTCGATTCCTTCAATCTGACGAAAACCTTGAACGACTAATCGTGCTTTGTTCCGAATAACAATCCCACGGTCATCCTTCTTGCACTTAAACACCCAACGGGTACCAATCTTCTTGTAACCAGCAGGTTTCTCTACGAGTTTCCAGACACCTAGCTTCTGGAATTGTTGCAGTTCTTCCTGCATCGCTTCAACCCATGAGCTATCTTTCAATGCATCTTTCCAAGTTCTTGGCTCTTCCTGTGAGACATAACACGCGAAAGACCAATCATTTTGTTGACCAGATTCTCGGATAGTTGCATACAAGCCTGCATTGTTGTTGTTTCGCAACATGTTTCTTGTTTGAACGCCACTTTGTACATTTCCTATGATGTTTTGTTGAGGATGGATATTATGAATCCTTGTTTCTGGATTATCTTGAACTGGAATGTTTGTACCCAGATTGTTGAGATTGAGATCAGCAATCAATTCAAGTCCCGGAATTGACGAAGAGGATGATGCAGAAGTTTCAGCTGTTCGAGGGACATCCACTGGAGGTGTACCTTCTGAAGTACCATGTACTGCTGCTGATGGTCCTTGGTCTGCATCTAGAAATTCATCATCCTCTGAAGATTCGTTCAATTCGGAAGCATCTTGAAAATCCTCATTGTCGAGAGCATTATAGTTCACTGAAGATGGTTCTTGATTGACAATAATGGGACGAACCAACGGTGAATCTGTTGCATTATCACTCTCGAAAAACATCCTTGCCGCAGCATTTTCTTCAACGGCTTCAACATTGATCGAATTGAAAAAGTCATCGTACTCAAACATCCAAGGCTGACCAGGATTTCTGACTGGTAGAGTGTGCCTTTGTACTCTGACTTCAGACCATTCCTCGACCCTTTTTGTCTCTAGATTCCAGACTCTTAAGTTTGGGGTGGAATACCCAAGAAAGTATCCCTCGATTGATCTTGTCCCAAACTTTCCATGAGGATCGATAATTGTGCAAGGAGCTCCAAACGGTTCAAGATAAGACAAGTCTGGTTTCCGTTTGTTAATAAGCTCAAAGCAGGTCTTGTTGTGCCTTTTAACTGTAAGGACTCGGTTCAATGTATAGCATGCAGAGGACACAGCTTCAGTCCAGAATGGAATGGGTAGCTGCGACTCTACCAACATAGTCCTAGCAGTCTCGATCAATGTGCGGTTCTTACGTTCAGCGACGCCATTCTGCTGAGGAGTGTAAGCTGCACTAAATTCGTGAAGAATACCTTTTGAAGTGCACAACTCCGCCATGGCATGATTTTTGAATTCAGTACCATTGTCGCTACGTATCCGCCTAACCTTCAAGTTGTAAAGATTCTCAATCTGAATGATCAAGTTTTTGATAATACCGAAGGTTTCACTCTTGTGTGCCATGAACGCCACCCACGAAAATCTTGAATAATCATCAGTAATCACGAGGCAATATTGATCATTCCTGATGCTTTTGTGCTTGACAGGACCGAACAAATCCATGTGCAAACGTTCAAGAGGAACAGCCACCGTGTTGACTTTCTTTGTCGGGTGTCGCTTCTTCGTTTGTTTTCCTTTCTGGCACGAAACACAGACGTCTTGAAGATGGAAATTTTTAAGAGGAACACCATTCACCAATTCATTTGATACCAAATGATTCATTTTGCGTAAGTGAATGTGACCCATTCGTCTGTGCCAAGAGATTGTGTCTTTTTCTGTGGCTTTGGAAACGAAACATGTTGCTTGTGCAGACGTTGTGATAGCTTGGCTCATATCAAGGACATACAGATCATTTATCCTTGGAGCCGACAAGAGAATCCATTCTTTTGGAATTTTGAAGCCGGGTTTCAGCACATAACATCCATTAGCATCAAAGTGTACTGAGAACTGCTTGTCACAAATTTGAGAAACACTAAGAAGATTGTGATCAAGTTGTTGCACAAAGTTGATCTTGTCAAAGCTAACAACCCCGTTGGAAATCATTCCTTCACCCGTTATGTATCCGCCCTTATCTCCAGCAAAAGCAACATAACCTCCTCTAATAGATTTGACGTCGTAGAGAAGCTTCATGTCGCCTGTCATGTGCCTGGATGCCCCACTATCAACAATCCAATGACTACTGATAGTTCCTCCTGGAACACCCTGCACATAAACTCAGTTGATTAGTTGGAGATGGGGACCCAAGCCATTGTGGTCTTGGGTCTTCCATTCTTATCAACAACAATAACTTCCACTCTTTGATGATTCGAAAATTGTGATGGTCCCCCTGATTCAGTAACCGTTTTTGGTTTCCAGGTCTGTTGAGTTTTACCAGTTTGATTGTTTGAAGTTTTTGAAGACTTTGAAATATCTGGTTTAACTGAAACAGATGGCTTTTGAACCACATCAATTTTAATCGCCTTTTCAATTTTCTTGACCTGTTGGCGTTTCTGCTTCTTTTCCCTTTCTCTTATGAGTCGAGGATCTTGCTTTACAGAAACAGATTGCCTGCGGTCAGTTGGGCCACGGGGATCATCATCTTTTCCTTTTAACTTATGAAGATACGGGCAATTTCGAATGACATGCCCAATTGTTCCACATTCAAAACATGATCTTCGTTCAACAAACCCCGAAGTATCATGTGGTCGTCTTGCCGATGATGAACTTTGTGATCCCGAGGTACTAGGTTTTGAACAACTTTGTTCATTCCTTTTCATCACAGTTGCTTTTTGGACAAAATCTAAATTAGATTGATTTTCAAACTTTGCAATTTTGTCCGTTCCCTTAGATTTCACAAAGTTCACATTCTTCTTCTTCTTCTGATTCGGCTTCTTTTGATCTTTAGTCGGTGCCTTACCATTTGTTTTGGTATGGTTTTGTTGTTTTGGCACTGTTGGTAATTTCTTGTTCCCAAACTGTTTTCTAACTTCAGCCTTTGGGATAGGAGGACACTGTGTGACTGTAACATGTGGTCCTGTCTTTCCCAAAAACTTACTTGTAGAATTTTCAAAGACTTTACTAATTAAAGATTGATTAACATTTTTAATAGGAAAATCTTTGTCTGAATAGATTTTATCATCACCAACAAGAGTGTACAGCAAATCCACACTCTCCGACTCGTTTGCTGATGTGGACTCGGTTGGAACAGTCTTAGCAGGTTTCGTTGGAGGATCACATAGGATATGATTCTCAAGAGGTATGTCCTCTTCTTTGATTACTGCATCAGACTTTTCCGAATCAGTATCATCAGACTCATCATCAGAAGAATCAGCATCCTCAACCACAACTGGAGGATCCTGATTCTGTTCAGCAGTTACAAATGTATCTGCTGACACATCTGAATCGGATGATACTTCTTTCTTGTATCCGAGCCCTGTTGCAAATTCCTCAACGTCCAAAGGAACAGATGGCTCAAAGTGAGTCCTATACTCCTCATCAGGCAAAGCATCAAAATTGTTTCTCACGGGTGGTGGACATTTCTTATAGCCTATGCATGTGACATCCCGTTTTTCCTTTTGAACATCAATGATGTGATCCAACACATAGCTAGAACTCAAATAACTGTCTAACTTGAGTCGGATCGCCTCACTTTCTGTTTTAACACAAGCCATTTCTTTTTGCATAACCTCAAGACGAGTTATATACAGGTTAATGTCAGTTTGTTTTCGGGAAACCATTTTTGTCAACTCTGTTTTATCTTTCTTTAACGTTTCAATCATTGACTTAAATTCCTTTTCATGGTTTCCATAAAACATATTGGCTTCAGTGCATTTTGAAAGATCAACGGTCAATTTCTGATTGTGAATAAATGTCACATCATATTTCTCTTGCAAAGCCTCGTGTTTGCTTTGCAATTCACACCACCTATCATTCACAGAAACATGTTTGTCTTGCAATTCAAACAAACTAGCTTGTAAGGCATCGTGTTTGCCTTGCAACTCAGACATGTTTGCTTCCAACTCAGCACATCTATCATGCAAACTATCACAGTTATTACAGCTAACAGAAGTGGGTTCGTCGACACATACCTGACTTGATGAACTGTCGACATTCGCCATAAAGGCTGAATGGAGAGAAGACGAAGAATAAGCAGCTTGATCCACCAAAATAGATCTTCTTTGAATTCCTGCTGCAGCTTCCTCCAAAAGCTCATCAAAATCAGCAGCATCGACTGACGCACTTGTTGGGTCATCCACCTGATCATTGCCTGAAGTTGAGGACTCTTCATCTGAACTTCCACTATAACCGGAAGAGTCTTCATCCTCAGAAGATTCACTGCCATTGGTGGAAGATTCTCCACCACTGGCGTGCTTAAGACCATTAACCACTTCAGCAAAGCAAGCTGTTCCATTTGGTGCATCATTTCCCAACTGGATTGACCAATCACAGCCTTCATCTACTTGAACCACAAGTGCCTGGTTGGCATTTGATGGTCCTGCTTGGGTCTGGTTGTTGACAGGCACCAGTGTGCGATCATTGTTCCTCGCTTGGTTCTGATTGGCCCTGTTTCCTTGACCTCTGAAGGGATTCTGGTTCCCATGCTGAGCTGGTCTAGTACATTCACGCTTGAAATGACCACGTTCACCACAATTGAAGCATTTAACAGCTTGTTTGTCGAACCCATACTTGGTGTCTTTCTTGCTTTCCAAGCTGGTTCGGCCTGTTCTTTCCATAAAATCCTTTGCTCGCCTAACAGCACTGGCAAAGGCCCACTTAATATCCATCATCTCCATCTCCTCTTTATCTATCTGCTGATAGTCTTCTTGAGTCAGATTAATGTTGCCAATCTGACCTTCCACTAATCCACAGTATGCGCTCACCACAGTGTTTAGCAGCTCCATGTGTTCCTTTGCTACTTCGACACTGACTTTAGAAAAGCTTGAGGTGTCGAGCCGTACTGTATTTGGCTTTGATTGCTGACCAGCAGATGATGTGCTTCCGTAACAAGCTTGCTGTTGAGGAGGAAGTGGATTCCCGAAAATATCAGTTGTTCTGATTTGCTGTTGCTGTTGTGGTGCTGGTTGAGGAGCTGGATTAAGCGGATTTCCAAACATATCTGTTGTTGGAGGAGGAATGCCATACAAGCTCGTGCTAGACACAAATGCTGTTTGAAGTGGAGCGTGTGAAGATGGTTTTGCAGAAGTGCTAGAAGTTCCATAATAAATTTCAGGATTTTGTGGCACTGCAACTCTTTTTGCCTTTAGAGTTTCTTCCTGATTCTTGTTTTCCAGGAGTTGAGCAAAATCACCGAAGCTTGTTGTATCCAAAGTGCCATTGTACTTCATGATTTCTATGAAATTACTCCATTGAGGTGGCAGTGCATCTGCAAACTTCTTCACTATCTCTACTGAAGTTGTTACAACCCCAGTATTCGCCAATTCAGTCAGCAAATGAGTAAATCGACTTGTCAAATCTCCTAGAGATTCGTTCTGCATACAAACAAAACCATCAAACTCTTTCTTTAGCAGATCTTTTCTTAATTGACGTGTTGCTTCATTTCCTATGCCTCTTATCTTCAATGCGTCCCACAACTGCTTCGTTGTCTTGAAACTGACGAATTGATGATAAATATCTTTGTTTAAGGCCTGAGTAAGAATGGCATATGCTTTCTTCTCCAAATCATAGACTTTCTTTTGATCTTCGTTAAGATCTGCAAATGTAGCAGCAGATGATGCAGCAACCTCTATTGTTTGATCAAAATCTGTGATGAACCGCAACCACAACTCTGTATTTTGACCAAGAACGTACGTATGAAATCTACCAAACCATCCCGGATATTCACTTAAGTGCATCAACTTTGGAGGCTTAGTCAAACTTCCTGTTTCACTTTCGCTTAGCAAAATGCTTTGAACACTTGGAGCTTGATTTGATACGAATGCCCATTGACCGGTAGATGTAGCATTGGCTTGCGAACCCGAATCCGGAGCTGGAGTACCAAAATACATTTCCGTATTTACCGGAACACCCCACATCGAATTCATTTTGATCAGCCGAAGGATACCTGCTCAAAAGACTTGAACAATACAAACTGTTAATCACAAACAGATTAAGGGTCGAAAGATCAACACCTGTTCGAAAGATCAACAGGGTTCGAAGGATCAATGTTTTCGAAAGATTCCCCACCGAAGGATCCTTATCCTTCGAGAACGTACTGTAGACCGAAAGATGAACACTGTTGAGTGTCGAACAATGACTTCGAAAGACTACCCAGTCGAAGGATCCTTGTCTTTCGAGAATGAGCAGTGGACCGAAAGATATATGTTTCGAAAGTATTCCTTGGAACGAAAGATAAGTCTCACACTTCGAAGGATGCTCGAAGGATAACTATCTGTCGAACCTCCTTTGGTCGAAAGATTATCTTTCGACTTCGAAGGATATCTTTCGAACTAGCTCTGACACAGTTGACAAATCGGACAGTTTGGTGAAAAGTTGACGGGTTGGTGAGAACTTTCGGCAGAAAGTATGTTCAGACCATATCTTTCAGGTCTGAACATGCAGGTTTTTCACCAAACAAGTAATGATCAAATATTTTAATCAGTTTACAACTTCCAACACACAAACACTTCTCAATATTCAATTTTAAGATCAAAAGTGTGGTTTTTATGAAGAACACTATGAAGATTTCAAGAACACTTATAAATTTTCGGGGAAAAATAAAATTTCAAACACAAGATTTTGCTAAAATGTTTAATGAAAACCAAAAACAGCAAGGTTTTCAACAAAACACCAAGCAAAAACAGTCCGGTTTTCCAGAAAATATAAACTTTAAAACCCGAGAAACACCCGAAAACACTCGGTTTTAACAAGGAGAAGAGCCAAGGCTCTGATACCACTTGTAGGTCCGGCTAGGGGAGGATCTAGTCGCCTAATCCTTGTATACGAACCACTCCGGTTGTGCGGAATCCAACCGAAATAGCAAACCGAGATAGAACACGTAAAAGCACGACACACAATATTCAACGATTAACACCACTTGTATTAAACGTATGAAAGGTCAGGTTACAGCTCAATGTTTACAAATCAGTTCTGCAAACTCTCTCTAGTGTGTGTGTGTTTTCCTGATCTGTCTAAGTGTCTGACTTCTGAAATGAACACAACACACGGGTATTTATACCCGATACAGCTGGTCCGGTCGAAGGATCAGATAGGATGATCGAAGGATCATCTATCGACCAGAATTGGCTCGAACGATCAACATGTACCACGAAAGATAGGATCTTTCGTGGTCCATCTATCGAATGCTTATGTTTCGAGCTCATCATCATCGAAGGATCTAAGTCATCCTTCGATGACCATCCTTCGACCCAGCCATATTGCATACATTATGTTGACTGTTTGGCCAAGTCAAACCGGAGGATGGTTGACTTGGTCAAACTTACAGACTAACAAAGACATCGTTTTACATTGTGACCGAATACAGACAAAGTGCAGACATAAGTGCACCAACAGTACTTTTATATTAAAAAAACAAAAAGCTACTTAAAAAGACAAGTTTTTATGTTTTTGGAAAACATTTTTTACCCATTTAAAAAAAACAAAATAAAAAATACTTTTATCAACGCAAACACTTTTTTAACTTATTACCTTTTCGAAAAAATTCAACAAGTCAATAAATCAATTCCAAACTCAATCCCAAACATCCTCGAAATCGAACTTCGATTTGGGTGTGTGGGTGCATATCGTTTGATGCAATTCGAAAGCCTCATAGAAAATACTCGAATTGATGCAATTATGGGTAATGGGTCAGGTGATTGTGAGCAAGAAGAAAGGGGCGATTGTGTTTGGGGCAGAGGCAATTATGCAATTGAATTTAAGAAGAAAGGGTGCAATTTTAGTCGGTTTGGTTTTAAAGGTTAGTTTTTAATTCTTAAGTTTTTATGGTTAAGCTTTCTTTAATTCTTTCAAATTACGGGATTTGTTACTTATATGATTTTGGTTATTGTCATGACATCGCACTAAATAAAGGTTAGTCGTAGTGTTATGTAAATTTATAGTTATTTTTTGAATTGTGAATTTATATAATGGTTATTGATAAATTATGAAATTCTGCATATGTTCATTATATGATTTTGGTTATTGATATGTGAATGTTGATTTTAATTTAGGTAATTAGTAAATTATCATGGGAAAGCCGTGAACCCTTCACTTTTTTTTTTTTCAAAAGAAAGGTCGATGAAAATCAAGAGGAAGAGAGCAAACATCACATAGAAAGAGAAATTACTGAAAATTTTGATTCAATACCCGTCACATAGAAAGAGAAATTACTGAGAATTTTTATTTGATAACCATAATTGATGAGTTTAAAGACCTTACGGGTCGGCGGGTTGAGTTGTGATTCTTTATTTAAGTACTCATCCTCTCTCGATCTTCATACATATTTTTTTAGGTCTTTGTTTGTTTAAAATTTGTTTTTGTGTGTAAAAAAGGTAACTTGAGTTATCGAAGATAAATAGATATTTAGGGTTTTCATTGTTTGATCCGTCATGAACCGGATCGCCGACCCAAAACTCAGCAGTAGGAAAAAAGTTCTAGGTCCCGTGACATTTGCCCCCTCCTTTAAATTTCAAGATTCGCCACTGAAATAAGGTTCTTTTTGTTAATTTCTTGTATTTAGATGATTTTTTTGTGCATCAAGTTGATATGTAAAAATCAACCCAAAAATCCCTGAAATGACCAAAATGTCTTTACACAGAGGGCATGTGGTGCTTAACCCAAAAAATAAATGGTCATTTTTTAGAGGCCATATGTTAGCTGTCAATGAACGATAGGAGTGTTCATTATTGAAATCGAACTTAAAAACTACAGAACCAAAACCGAACAGATATCCAATAAAGAATTCAAATTCGGGTTTTGGATATTCGAATCAAGTCCTTATTTGAATCGAATTTTAGAGTTCGGTTTTGAATCAAGTTTAAACTTGTGATTTTCGAAGCGATTGGACCTAAATGCTCGAATTCTAATTTGAATCATATAACTATTATATAACCTATTAAAACATGTACATTTTATTTATCGTATCTATTAAATTATTCTCATAATTTGCGTTAGTCGAATCAACCTGAATTCAAATTCGGCTTCGGTTTCAAAATTTTCACGTTGAAGGGCATCTGAGTAACAAAATTGTAAACCACATGGTACAAACATGTAATTTTAGAAAGTCAAGACTAAAGATGAAATTTGAGAAAATCACATGAGAATTTGTGTAATTTACTCTGAATTAATAAGAAAACTAATCCAACCTCTGAATTAATAAGAAAACTAATCCAACCATTCGAGGATCCTCCCAATTGACAAATTGAGTTATCACAACCATTAACCATCCAATCATCTTGCCATATAAGGTTATGATTAATAGCTTGTTTATCCACAACCTAACAACCCAAACTTCCCTATTTCTACTTGTCCTAACCACCATTTCCCTTTTAAATTGAACAAACACAATTTGGACTAAAAGAATCATATCACTAGGATTGATGAGATAAACATTTACACCTCTCCTCCATAAATCTTTCGAGTATATGCTTATGTAAAACTTCTCCATCTAAGCCCAAACAGACAAATTTAGACATAGGCCGGGTAAGGTTTTGTTAGGTGCTGTTTGTTTTTTCAGATGTAAAATGTCTGTAGTCTGCGAACCACATCTGCAGGCATCTGCAAGAGAAGATGTGGCCCAAATGTCTGCAGTCTGCAGGGAGAAGAGGGTTTGTTTTTTTTTTTTTTATAAAAACAACTTCAAACTTCAAGCACACAACAAACACAACCCCTCTCTCTCTCTGCTCTCTCTCTCTCTCTAGAAACTCTCTCTCTCTCTACAACCACTACCACCACCGCACCACCTCTGCCACCACCACCGCACCACCTCCGCCATCACCGCCGCCCTCTTATTGTCTGAAAACGGTGCACCACCGTCAAGGAACCACCTGTCGCCGCCCTCTTATTGTCTGAAAACGGTGCACCACCGTCAAGGAACCACCTGTCGCCGCCATTCTTCATCATCACCGCCGGAACGCGATGACCGGAGCTGGTCCGACCGGAAAAACAGAGAGGGAGAACGAGCAGTAGGAGTGGGGGTTTGTTTTTAGAATAGATCGGACATGAGGACTGGGGTGAGTGGCCGGGGAACCGCCGTAACGGAGAGGGTCTGGATGTTCCTTCTTGTTCTGGATGTTGCTGTGTTGAAGGAGAGGGTCTGGATGTTCCTTCTTGTTCTGGATGTTGCGGTGGTGATGGGTTTGGTGGTGGTGGGTTTTGACGATGGTGGTGGTGGAGGTGGTGGCGGAGGTGGTGCGGTGGTGGTGGCGGAGGTGGTGGTGGCAGGGGAGAAGAGGAAGAAGAAGGGTGTGTGAAGATCTGATTTGTTTGTGAAGCTATTATCCAAAGCTTTTTTTTTAAGCTATTAAAAGCCATTTGAAGATCTTTTTTTTTTTTTTTAACAAACAGTCTTCAAGAGCTTATGTCTGCCCGCCCGCAGACATAAGCTCTTTACAGATGATATAAGCAAAAACAAACAGCACCTTAGTAGACAAATCTGGTAAACACATTTCATTGCCCAATTCCCACAGGAAATATTCAATGCATTAATTCACACAACAAATTCAGCTCTAGGCTTGGGCCCATACAATAAGACGGCCAACCCAACTATGATAATTGCATCGCATGGCCCAAAGTCGAGTCATATCTTTTCCAATCAAGATTAACTAGGATTTTGCCCGCCGCGCGATGCGGCGGCGCGTGACGGGTGGAAACATATAGTAAGACAAAACACGATTCGTAAAACGCAGTGCGTAAAAGATAATAAAAAAAGTGTAAATCACAAAGGAAAACACAAAGCGTACAACACAATGTCAAAGACATTTCGAAAAACACAATTCATTGGCATTTGCAAAAGTAGGAGTTGTAGTCTATAGGGGTTACAATTGCATTTTTTTTTTAAGTTTGGCGGGTGTAAAAATGGAGTAATAGTGCAAGGGGTAAAAAAAACAAAGTCTAAAAAAGACAAAGTGTAAAAGTATAGGGGTGGTGGCGGAAATGTGTAAGAGCTAAGGGGTGTTGGTGGCAATGTAAAAGAAGAGGGTTGGTGGTGTAACTGTGTAAGAGATAAGGGGTGATGGTGGAAAACCAAAGTAGATGGTTGGTGCTGGCAAAGTTTGAAAGATGAGGCTGTGGTTTTGAAAATCCAAAGTAGAAAGTTTAGGGACTAAATTTGTCATTTTATGAAACTTTGAAGATACCAAAGTCAGGGGCTAAAATTGCAACATCCGTTTCGAATTTATAGCAAGATGTAAACGTGATGTAAACTAAAAACACAAAGGGAAAAAAAATTAAAACCCAAGGAAGTAAAAGTGAAAAGTTAGAAATTTAGATGATAGATTTATTATTGTGTAAGTTTAAGGAGGAAAACAAATTAGTTAAAAAATAAGAGAGAAAAATAGAAAATTTTAAGAGAGCAAAAATGAAAATTACTTGTTACTTAATAGGACAAAATTGTAAATTTGAGTGGCTTGTCGGTGGCCATAGCCACCGACTTTGTACTTTAAGTCTATAGGATAATATATATATCTATAACCAAATTAGCACCATTTATTTATTTTTGATTAAGAGGATAAATTATGGATTGATGATATTGGATTTAAATAATCCAATCCCAGCTTATAAATTTTATCACTTCACTCTCAACTTTCAACTTATTTTTCGCTGGCACTCCCAAACTAACGTAACTCTAACTCAATTAGTTTTTTTTTTTTGGTGATGTGACACTTGTTTGCTAAAGTGGCATCTACCATGACATTTTTTGTTGACATGGCAATTTGACGTGACATCTGACGTGGCACCTATTTAGTGACTTGACATATGACATCAGCTAATGGTGTTAGGGTTCAGTTGGTTTGGGAGTGCAGAGAAAAATAGGTTGAAAGTTGGGAGTAGCATGGTATAATGCGTAAGTTAAGAGTGTTATCGGCAAAATGATGAAAGTTGGGGTTATTTAAATTCAATATCCCTGTTTTTTATTGTTATTTTCGAGGAGTATATATGCGATGGATGTTCTTGGTGACTAATATTCTCCATGTTTACACAAACTATTGAAATGTTTTATATCTTAACAATGTGTTTAGTTTGGTTTAGTTTAAATAAATATACAAATTTAAATTATAAGATTTGACACTTTATAAACTTTCATCAATAAAAAGTTATATACAATTTTATGCGCATATTAGAGGTGTTAACGGGTTGATAAGTTTTGGGTTGGTGGGTTGAAATGTTGAATTATTCGATCTGAGCATGACCTATATTTATTTGTGTTATATCGTGTTAGACTATAGGTGCACAAATCGGTTAATTTTAATAACCGGTTCGGTTAACCGGTTATAGCGGTTAATTTGACCTTTTGACTTTAACCGGTTAATGCTTTAACCGATTATTACTTTAACCGGTTATTTTTTTAACTGGTTCGGTTAATTACTTTAACCGGTGTGGTTAATTAACCGGTTATTTTCGGTTATTAACCGGTTTTTTGCCTTTTTTTGAATTTTTCGTTTTTTTTTCGGTTAACCAGTCTACCGGTTATTAACCGGTTCCTAACTAAATACTTATAACCGGTTACTAACCTACGGTTAAAAATAACCACTAATCGGTTATTAACCGGTTACGGTTTCGGTTAATAACCGGTTACGGTTAATTAACCGGTTATTTTGTGCACCTCTTAGACCCACTTAAAATCATGTTGTATTCGGATTGACCCAATTTTTGGTAGCCCATTCAACCCACCCAAAATAGAATTGGGCTGATCTTGAATTTTTTTTATTGTATTTAAAATGTTGATAGAATAAGATTTAATAAGTTTTCAATTGAGTTGTGACCTTTACCCGCTCTTGAAAACCCAAAAGAAAACCCTAAACCCTTCGATTCTTCCCCCTTTCTTTTCGCAAACCCTAATTTTGACTTCTCGACAACACAAATGGGCGAAACAGAGATTAAGGATAACGAGTACGAGGAAGAGCTTCTAGACTACGAAGAGGATGAAGATAAGGCTCCTGACTCCACCGCCGTTAAAGCTAACGGCGAATCTGTCAAAAAGTTAGTCTTTTTAACTCAGATCTGGTTACGTTACAGTCAGCGGTTAATATATGGATTTGTGTATTTCAATATATATGTAATTCTGTTGCTAATACGGTTTTTTTGTTGGAATTGGTGTTTGAATATAGGGGGTATGTTGGAATTCATAGCTCTGGATTTAGGGATTTTCTTTTGAAGCCGGAGTTGCTTCGTGCTATTGTGGATTCAGGGTTTGAACATCCTTCTGAAGGTAACTTCTTATGATGTTATATGTTTTGGTTGCTTTTATGATTTCTGTGTGTGTTTGAGTTTATCTTTTAATCTTGTTGGGATGCTGTAATTGTTTTTACTATTCAATCTGCACTTTTTAATATATGTAAAACTAGTTGTATATAGAAATGAGTTTGTGATAATATTTGTTGGAGATAATCTTGTTGTTTACAACGGATGAATGATGTTTTTTACTTTATTGATTATAGGGTCAAGTTATTCTACAAAGGCTTCTAATTGTAAGAAGTGTAAGAAGGATTTATAGAGTAACAAGTGTCCAACAACCTAAAACTAAACCCACTACATCACCACCAAAAACCTAAACACCCACCCCCACCCAAAAACCTAACCGCTCATTTTATAACGTTTGAGTCCAATTTTTTAACACTTGTACTTTGATTTTGGACTCAAGTGGTTAAAACAAATAAAATACAGGGACTCAAAATGTTATAAACGAGCAGCTAGGGACTCGGAGCATTGACCACTAAAACACAGAGACTCAAAAAGTAATTTACTCTTATTATTAGTATGACTGGAGATATCTTTCTAGAAATGATAAAAGCTACATACCGGAACCCTCTGGAAACTCTAAAAAGAATTTAGATAGCAGTCATAATATCACTCACCTGAACAAGATAAAGAGCTTAACATTTTGATTGTGTTTGGCCTTTTGTATTATGTTATTTTATCATGCAACAACCATATGATTTAATGGACAAAAAAATATATACTTTTGTAAGTTAATCCTCAAGACTTTGAGTAGTCGAGTGCATTATACGTTTTTTTTTTTATGCTCGACAAAAATAGTTGATTTCTTTTTGTTATTGATTAACATCATCAAATTAGTAGTTAATGCATGTACGCTGTCTTTTTTGATTAATCCATTGCTTCATCCAAGTTAAATTTACATTTAAATATCAAATTGAAAATTTCATTTTCACCACTAAACTGGATATGACTTTATATTATCTTATGATGTATGCACACTTACAAAGTTTACTTCTCATCTAGTCATCTCTGAAAGAAATGTCAACCATTTTTTGTTGTGTTCACACTGGTGAAGATACAAATCTACAATTAAGTTTGTTATTAGGCTTTTCTAAGTTTTTGATCTAAGCCACATTTTTAGTAAGAAATTATTGTATCATTCATGATTTTGTTAGCATTTTGCTTTTTTAGCCTACTCATTAGAGTTGGTTGTATTCTTCATTAGTTCATTAAAAACATCATGATGTTAGCTTCTTTGTTTTTTAAATTGATAAAATTTTCTTTTATTTCTTGCATGTTTGCCCCTATGATTAAGATGTTATAAACATAAAAGGCTTAGATTACTTTGTAAATTTAGAATACATGCACTTATTATCTCTCTCTCTATATATTTTTTACCACATGTGTAATCCAAAACGAGCTTATTATAATGCATACCAAGACTTTATGAAGTTACAATTATTTTTCTCACTAGGAAGCGCAAATCCTTTGGGTTATATATGTCGGTTAAGAAGCTTAGATTAAGTTCTGTATTTACTGTCTAATATTTTGATACATGTTTGTTTAATACTTATACATTTTAAATTTTTGCAGGTAAATAACTGTTCTTACTTGCATCATTAGAAGAGGCAGCACAATGTTTTTGTAAATTTATATTTTAAACGAGGGTTTAATTAATTTAATTCTTCATCAGTGCAACACGAATGTATTCCTCAAGCTATTCTGGGCATGGATGTAATTTGTCAAGCAAAATCCGGTATGGGCAAAACAGCGGTTTTCGTTTTATCAACATTGCAACAGATCGAACCTGTTTCTGGTCAAGTTGCAGCACTTGTTTTGTGTCACACAAGAGAATTAGCTTATCAGGCACGTATTTCATCTCCATTCTCTTTCCCATTTTGCAAAAAAAAAAAATCAATATTTCAATTACTTAACTATTAGTTTTTATTTACAGATCTGCCATGAGTTTGAGCGGTTCAGCACTTACTTAACTGACATTAAGGTTGCAGTGTTTTATGGTGGCGTTAACATTAAAATTCACAAAGAGCTTTTGAAAAACGAGTGCCCTCATATTGTTGTTGGAACTCCCGGAAGGGTGCTGGCGCTTGCTAGAGACAAAGATCTCGGGTTGAAGAACGTGAGACACTTCATACTTGATGAGTGTGACAAGATGCTAGAGTCACTTGGTATGTTTTTTATCAACATATTTCAATTTTTAAATTAGTTTTCGATACTAATTTGTTGTGTTTTTTTTAAAAGATATGAGGAGAGATGTACAAGAAATATTCAAAATGACCCCTCATGATAAACAAGTTATGATGTTTTCTGCAACACTTAGCAAGGAAATCCGCCCCGTGTGCAAGAAATTCATGCAAGATGTAATATTCTGTTCCCAGTTACACTTGAATTTTGTTTCTGAATTCACTAGATTTTTAATATTTTATTGTGATATTTGTTTCTTTCAGCCAATGGAAATTTATGTGGATGATGAAGCCAAGTTGACTCTGCACGGTCTTGTACAGGTAAGAGTTTGGATTAGATAGGGCTAAATGGGCGGTTCTTTGTATGGTTTAAACGGGTCAGGATTGTGACCTTTAGTTTGAATCTTTTATTAATTTTGTTTGTTTTGCAGCATTATATCAAACTGAGTGAGCTGGAGAAAAACCGTAAATTGAATGACCTGCTTGATGCGTTAGATTTTAATCAAGTTGTGATATTTGTTAAAAGTGTAAGCAGAGCAGCAGAACTGAATAAATTGCTTGTCGAGTGTAATTTTCCGTCTATTTGCATCCACTCTGGCATGTCCCAAGAAGAAAGGTATTTTTAACTCTGTTACTTGCAAATAGTTAAATAAACAGTATATGCTTAAAAGAAAACAGGTCAAACTAGTCAAAAAGTTATTCCAAAGTGTACTTAATGCATAAAAGATAAAACATCCTAGTTCAATTTTTTAAAACCATATATCTATTGAACTACTATGGATTTGTTTATTATATTTGATACTGTAGTTTATTTTAAATAACATAAGAAAATATGGACAAGAATTGTTTCTTGTTTATTATATTTGATACTGCAGTTACCATTTTGTTAGTGATTTTTTTTTTTTGTGTTTGTATTTGCAGGTTGACAAGATATAAGAATTTCAAGGAAGGCCACAAGAGGATTCTAGTTGCAACTGATTTGGTTGGTAGAGGTATCGATATTGAACGTGTCAATATTGTCATCAATTACGACATGCCAGATTCTGCTGACACTTATCTCCACCGTGTAAATATCTTGTTCTATTATTCTTATTATCATTGACGTTGTTGGTAAAAATTATAAATCACTGATTCTTTTTTGTTTTTGGTGACTTGACAGGTCGGTAGAGCTGGTAGGTTTGGGACCAAGGGTCTTGCTATCACATTTGTGTCATCATCATCTGACTCAGATGTGCTTAATCAGGTATATATATATATAGAGTTATTCATATGTATTATAACAATATTATGTTTACAGTATACGATCTATCAAGTGTCTGCATGTTTAAAAACCTATTTTTGTGCAATTTTAGGTTCAAGAGAGATTTGAAGTGGATATCAAAGAACTTCCTGAGCAGATTGATACTTCAACATACAGTATGCTCTATTTACTTATTTATCTATGATATAAGTTTAAAGCCAATAAAAATATTTGTAATTAATTATTTAATCTTTAAGAAAATATTTTGGGTGATGCGTTAAAGTCAACTGACTTTTATTTGTGTCGATTTTCAGTGCCTTCTTAGGAACAGACGGGTGATTCAATGGTTTATCTAAAGCAATGATTGGTGGTGATACTAGCAAGATCATTGTTTTTGTTATCTCAATTTGAATGTTTACTGTTTAGCGACCCTTTTAGATTGTTTTTTCTGATTTCTTGTTTTACTAGCAACAGTTTATTCTAGTCTTTATGTTTCTTAGAGTATGTTGTATTTCATCGGCATGTTGAGAATTATGTAGTCCTAAATGTAGAAGGATTTTTTTGGCAATCTGTATGTTAAAAACGCATTGGATGGCTGTCCATGTTAATTTTTTTTACATATGCTTGCTTGTTGAAATGAGTATTAAAACTGTTTTGACAAATGCCAATAATTTCTAAAACAACTGGTTTGAGATAGGCACCCCATGACCTTCCGATGTGGAGGTTATGGGTTTGAGTACCTGTACTACTTGGTGCAATTTGATCAAGGTGGCAAGTAGTTTTACCACAGTTGGCCTTAGAGTGGCGGGTTTCATTTGGAATTGTGGGCGGGCCGGGTCATCCTTGATGTGAGATTATATGGGAAACTATGAATGAGACTTTGTTGGGTACCTTTATTTTGCTTGTGAACTTACACGGGAAGTTGAGAGCTTACCAACGTAAACAGAATGTTAAACATGAATAAATTTTTTGATTTTTTGTAAGGTTTAACAAATTATTTTTATTTTACTATATAACTTGTCTTGTTATTTTTTTACCAAGTCCGTTTCAACTTAATTGTGGTACGTAAATCATAACTTTGCTTCTATTAACAAAACAAGTTTCATCTCTACAAAACTATAAGACTGGAAGGTATGGAGGAGGGTAGTCCTCCAAGGATGGGCCGCCACGTAGACCGTCACATAAGCGGGTGTGAGGATGGGCCTAAAGGGGATGGACCTAGGGGGTGGGGGATGAACCCCTTTATATATACGTATGTATGTATAGGTGTGTGTGAGGGGGTGAGGCCCGGCTTGGGCGGCTGTGGGCGGACGAAGAGGACGCCACCTGGACGGCGATGGAGCAAGGGTGCGGCAAGGGGATGGGCCTGGGACGAGCCCCATACCGTCCGGTCTAACAAACATCTACAACACTTTGTGTACACGTTTACTTTCTTTGAACCAAAACAATTTATTCAAGTCAGTTTTTTGTTTGTTTTAACCTTTTTTAAAAAAGAAAACACAACTTATACTATAAACGATGCCTATATGAAACGTATTAGGATTCATACATTAATTATCATTAGTTGGTAACTGAATAAAATTATCTTCCAAATAACACAGAAAAACAAGGTAAGGATCATTGATTTTGGTTTTTTATAAATGACAAAATAGATACTTGCCAAAGAGTATTCAACTTGTAAAATCATTGGCATAAGTTACTCCTAGCTAAATTTAATTTCAAACAAAATTTCTTCTAATAAAATTCGTAAAATCATTGGCATAAGTTACTCCTAGCTATTTGGTAAAATCATTGGCATAAGTTACTCCTAGCTAAATTTAATTTCAAACAAAATTTCTTCTAATAAAATTCATAAATATGTTGTTCTTCAAATGGTATATAGGTGTCATAATTATTATTTTCTTAATACTTTTATGGATAGTTTAGACAAATAGAGTAATAAAACAAGAATGGTCGAAATGGAGAATCCCATTTGATTCTTAAATTTCTCTCATATGTTAATTCAGGATACTTTTTAACTATTTTGGAAGTTTCAAAACTTTAAACTTTAAGTCAAAATATTGAGTTCCACATCCTCTTCATTCAATATGCATACATGTATATGTATATATACCCACAACATGTGATCACATTGATAATCCTATAACATTTTTTTACCACAGGCACAAGAAAGATGGTGAGTTCTATTTCATTCGTATCTCTAAATTCGACAATAACATAATGATCAAATTTCGTCCTAAATGTAATTTCAATTTTAGGATCAAGAGAAAGTGTTGCTTATCGTCTCGTTGATGTTATGCTTTCTGCGACTAAGTTCAGCCGCTAATTACAATGTAATGCAATTTGGTGCCAAGGGTGACGGAGTGACTGACGATACAAAGGTATGTATCATAACTTTTCTTTTCATCAAGTCTATATTTCAAATTATAATTATTTGGGTTGTTTTCTCTTTTTTAGAACCTTTAATTTAGCTATAGTTTGGGGTTTTTTTTGTTCATAATCTGAATTTGATTCTTTTTTATTGTTATCAATGATTTTTTTTATTTTTTTTTTCACTTTTGTAAACAAGTCGTTTGAAAGAGCTTGGCAAGAGGTTTGTAATGATGTTGGGCCAAGTTCAAGGTTGACCATACCAATGCCCAACACCTTCTTAGTGGGTCCTATTACCTTTCAAGGCCCATGCAAATCTTCTCTTATCCATATCCAGGTAAATTTTCCTCTAATAAGTTATTTGTGTGGTTTAATGTATATTAGCTCAAACATTTATACATAATTTATGTAATTTCTTCCTCTAAACAAAATTCAATACAATCTTTTTGAGTGTCTTGATAAAAGTATTATTTATATCAACAATTACTATACACATCATATTCAAGTACCTTGCTACTTTTTAACATATATTCTGTAACTATCTTGATCAAAATAGGTAAGTGTTCACTGGAAAATTAATAAAATGAATATATAGGCTTAGCTACCATAAAAGTGTATTTATTTGCTTCAACAAACAAGAAATGTATAGTAAAGAAGTAAAAATCCCTAATTTATACCAAAAATGTTGGACAGATACTTGGTACAATCATGGCTCCCCAAAACCCTAGTTCATGGAATGGCTGTGAAACAGGAGCATGGCTACTTTTTTATAAAGTCAACGGCCTGTTTATCGACGGCGGTGGTACCATCAATGGCCGCGGTGACGCTTGGTGGACCAAATCATCAACCTACGTACGTAGTATCATCGTTTTATCATATTTAACATGTTCATATTTAAATTCCAATACTAATGCTAATTTATTACATTTTATGCAGATAACAGAAGAATCCAAATGTACCATACCACCAACGGTAAGAAACGGTTAACTGAACATTATTAACATTTAACATATATATAGTTTTGAAAACAATTTTTTTCATGTATATATTGTTGTGAATAATAATATTAATAAATCGGGTTGAGACGTGTGTAGGCGTTACATTTTGAAAGTTGCAACGGGCTTCGACTTACAAAACTCAAGCATAGGAATAGCCCAAGAAACCATATTGGTCTTAACCGATGCAGTTATTCAACTCTTTCGTATTTAGACATAGTCGCACCTGCGAATAGTCCCAACACCGATGGCATCGATATATCACTTTCAACCCAAGTACGAGTTCATCATTCAATCATCAGAACTGGTAAAACTTTTGCTTGTTTACTCTTTCTTATATGTATTTATTTTCATCGCGAAATTTTGTTATTATTACTGATGCCATTATTTAATATGTGTTTTTAAACTTTAGGAGACGATTGTATAGCTCTAAGCAACGGTTCCTCTCAAATCAATATTACTGGCATATATTGTGGCCCGGGACATGGTATAAGGTAACTAAATGTACAAAATGACTGCATTACAAATTTACAACAATTAGTTAATAGTAATAGACAGTGACGTATCCAGAAATTTTATTGACGGGGGCATATATTGGTTGGGTTAAAACAAGTCGGGGTCAAATGGGCAGGTAAAACCAATATATATTTATACACTTAATGATATTGTAAAACCATTCATACTTATTTACTCAAATACAAGTGTTAAAGAAGAAGTTATATTGTGACACTGTGTACAAGTGTGGTTACTTACTGGAATGTTTATGTTGTAGTATTGGAAGTTTGGGAATGAATGGACAATATAATACGGTGGAAGGTGTTAAAGTACGAAAATGCCAGTTTTCTGGAACAACCAATGGAGCGCGAATCAAAACATGGCAGGTAAATGTTGTTAATAATATGTTTTGTTTAAAAGAAGCTAGACAACAGTTCACTAATAAAACTTGTCGTCGTACAGGGAGGCTCAGGATACGCTAGAGACATCACATTCGAGAAAATATTTCTTCACAATGTTAATAACCCTATTATCATCGATCAACATTATTGTCCCGACAAACACAACTGTCCTAAAGAGGTACGTTATTTTTTAATTAAAACGACCATTCATTTCAAGAAATGAATCTTACACATTTCTCATATGCAGTCATCCGCGGTGAAAGTTAACGACATAAGTTACAAACGATTCGTAGGAACATCGTCGTCTCGAACTGCAATAAATTTTGATTGCAGCAACAATGTAGCATGCTCGGGTATTTTGTTGGACCATATAAACATAACATCGACTGTTAAAGGAGAAGATCCAACCGTCTATTGCAACAATGCTTACGGGACAACTTCTTTCTCGAGTCCTACTGCATCTTGTTTATTGAACTAGATGTTAATACACATTTGATTTGTGTATTCCATACAACTATATACTACGCGAATGTTAGGCTTGTTATGCAAGTTATAGAATTTGATAGGTGTTTGATGTAAAAATCAGATTTAGTATGTTGGCCTACTAAGTGCTAATATAGTCAGTCAGTCATATGTTAACAAGTTGAAGTAAGAATAATCAAAAATATAATCTTTACTATTTTCTGTCTTGTTTCTGAGCTAACATGCACCATGGATGCACTTGGTTATGAGCTAACATTGCCACCACTTGTTAATCATCAGTACTACTCTCTCAGGGGACTTAGGTAGAGGTCCGAGCGGATGGGCGCATCCCTTGAAATTTTATAAGGCAAAATCCCGATCACACCATTTGAAAATTTGGTTAAACCCTGAAAATATTTTCTGGGTCGGATAGTGGTGTTAGGTGGCAATTGGTTAGTATGTATTAAAGTGGTGATATGGAATCTCAAAGTTCGTTTGACCAAATTCCGAAGCATGCCGGATCCAGCCGGAGAAATCACCGGGTTCCTTTTTCCAAATCATACAAGGTTTACACTACAAAAAAACGTTTTTTTCCAAATCATACAAGATTTACACTAAAAAAAACGTTTTTTTCCGAAAAGACTGGGTTCCTGGGAACCCGGTGAATGGGTCTAAATCCGCCCCAGTGCATGCATGTTTACAAAAAAAAGGTCTTAATATATTATTACATATATAGGATCGAGGAAACATAGAAAACAACGTGTCAGTTTGAATTTATGTTATTGTTTTGGTGGCAAGTAGAGTTGACAACGTGGACATACAAGTACGGAGTTGATACATATGCTTTAGGACGTGTTGCATGTCCCATAATACACTTTCAGAGGAAACCTTTTTTTGTCTCTATCGATGAGGATAACAACCATGGAATAATACACTTTCAGAGGAATGAGATGTTTGCATTTTTTATATATAGAGTGGAGATTTTTATCCGTGTCTCTTACATTAATCTACATGTATCTTAGAACCAACTGTAAAACATAATAATATTTCATACTATATTTTTATTTATTAATTGAGGGTAACCAAAGTTCATTCAATATATATTATACTATACACCACCTTTTAGAATTAGATAACCAACAATCTCCCTGACCTAAAAGAAAATATGGAGCTATTTGCTACAACCAAATTTCAACCATTTCTCCTAGTGATGATCATTATGGTTTTGTTAGCTTCATCATACTCACAAAATATAGATGATAAATTTCTTCAATGCTTAATTAAAGATTCAAAGGCCACAAAATCAGAATTTATGTTCACCCAACAACACACAAAGTATTTGTTGGTATCAGAATCATCGGACACCCAGGACCAGTCGGAACGGATGGTGTTGTGATCACATACACAATCATTCTCAAACAAACAACAACCATTGCAATACTTCATCATGAATCAAAACTAACAGAACTTGCAGAATGATAATAACACTAACCGTATGAAACTTGAATAATAACTTGCATTAACAGAAACTTCAATAAACTGACTGACTGACCGACATCGATGAACAAGGGTTGCGGCCGGCTTTATATGCAGTGAACAGATACGTCTTCAAACGACACAACGTTTCAGCGAAGAGTTGTGTTGGTTCATGATAACCGCTTCTGGACGTATCGTTTCAACAAACATCGGCCCAAGCCCGCTTGTTCACTAACACTAAACATAACCTACTGGACTTGACACATTGTTTGACCCATAACATAACATGTGGCCTCCGGCCCAAACATAAAACATAAACATAATAGTCTTGACCCATAATAAACTAAAGTAAATAATAAACGGTACTGGACCGAACAAGAAAGTCGTGATTAACTTTTGGTCTTCAATCTCCCCCTTAAGCACGAACTTTCTTGACCCGCAACATTCTTCAAACATCTTCATCATCGGTGACCACGAATGTGATCACCAAATCCGCATCATCCTCGATCTTGACCTCCTTGTCTTGAGCATCCATCTTTCCATCTTTCTCTTTTGCCTTTGCGTTTGTATCACCCTTTTCCTTCATGTAATTGAAATACCATTCAAATAGCTCGATGTAATGAACATACGAAACCTTTATCTCGAACCCGTCATCCTTCTCGTATCCATACTCTAATGCAACTTCAGCCCACGAGTCATCTTCAATAACCTTTTTAATTCCTCCCTTGAGACTCACAACCCGGTATAGAAGAAGTAAATTTACATCCCTTCCGTCTAGCAATTTGGGTGGCGTGTCTCTAGGTTTAACAATATCAAGAAAGCTTGGCAAAAACCATATCAAGACTTCATCAAAATTCGCATCATAAATCTTGTCATATCCCGCCAATTCTTCGTGCATCAAGAGCAAATCCAACGGTTCTAAGCAACTATCCATTATTAATCCGTTTTCGATCACGTCATCTTCATCTTGGGAAAGGACCACCGCCCTTTCACGTAACTCTTGCTTCGATTGGCGAGGGTTATCTTTCATGCCTTCGTAGTAGATCATAAAGCAAACCTTTTGCTTTCTTGAAAATACAACTTCATCCTTCTTGGTTCCCGATGTTCCTTCACCGTTTGCTTTTTTCTTTTCTTCACGCTCCTTCTTAAATTTTGCTTCATAGAAATCTTCTATGTATTCTTTAAGTTTCTCCTTCTCCACCCGGTGACCGTTATCGACATCAAAGTGATCGTAGAAGCGATCCAAGTACTCCTCTTCTAGATCAACATTTGATTTTTCTTCATACACATCGAAACTCCTAACTTGTGCACCGAACATTTTCTTCAACATACACTTGTCACCCGTGGTGACCGTCTCGATCCCTTGGAACAACAATTGTTCCAAACTTAGAACATTCTTTTCCATTTTCGGTACATAACTTACACACGAAATCGTTTTCTCTCTTCCATCGACCGGTACTCTTACTTCACCAACGCTATGAACAAACGAAAAATTCTTCTTTTTCTCGTTCGTGATTACCCCGAAATGCCTCTTGAACCGTTTGAACAAACTACGGTTCCCGGTCATGTGTGTCTTGAAACTCGGATCAACGACCCACATCTCGCTAAACAAACCACCGCTCGTACCATCGACTAAGTAATCATCTTCTTCCGGTATCGGGCCTAAGCTGATATATTTACTAGGGCAAATGGAGGCTATGTGCCCAAATTGTTTACAAATAAAACATTTCACCCCGGCCTTCCTCGGCCGTCCAACCGGTGCCTTCCCTTTCCGGTTATCTTTCTTTCCGACGCCCTTAGGAACCTTCTTCTCCGCGTAATCCTTCCCGGATAACTTCACCGAACGCTTGGTTGGCTTCCCCTGCGCAACTCTCTTCCCAAGGTTGTAGCCCCGGCCGCACTTTCCAACGTTCCAATCATTACTACTACTTCCAATCTCTACCGCTTTTCCTTTTCCGCGAAGACAAACATCCCCATGATCACAACCCTTTCCGTTTCCCTGTGAACCCTTGGCTCTGATACCAATGTTGGTATCAGAATCATCGGACACCCAGGACCAGTCGGAACGGATGGTGTTGTGATCACATACACAATCATTCTCAAACAAACAACAACCATTGCAATACTTCATCATGAATCAAAACTAACAGAACTTGCAGAATGATAATAACACTAACCGTATGAAACTTGAATAATAACTTGCATTAACAGAAACTTCAATAAACTGACTGACTGACCGACATCGATGAACAAGGGTTGCGGCCGGCTTTATATGCAGTGAACAGATACGTCTTCAAACGACACAACGTTTCAGCGAAGAGTTGTGTTGGTTCATGATAACCGCTTCTGGACGTATCGTTTCAACAAACATCGGCCCAAGCCCGCTTGTTCACTAACACTAAACATAACCTACTGGACTTGACACATTGTTTGACCCATAACATAACATGTGGCCTCCGGCCCAAACATAAAACATAAACATAATAGTCTTGACCCATAATAAACTAAAGTAAATAATAAACGGTACTGGACCGAACAAGAAAGTCGTGATTAACTTTTGGTCTTCAGTATTCATCTGTTCTTCAGTCATCAACCAAAAACCTTAGATTTTCTAAAACCACCAAACCATTAGCTATCATCACACCCTTAACATATTCCCACATACAATCAACAATACTTTGTTCCAAAACTTTCAAATTCCGAATCCGAATCCGAAGTGGTGGACATGACTATGCAGGCCTTTCCTACACTTCACATGATAATCAATCCCCTTTTGTTGTTCTAGACCTTAAAGAACTGCGGTCCATAACCATCGAGTCGAATAATTAATAACAACACTGCATGGGTCGAATCCGGTGCAACCCTTGGTGAATTGTATTACTGGGTGTCCAAACAAAGTAAAAATCTTGGATTCCCAGCTGGGGTTTGGTGTTATGATAAGAAAGTACGGTCTAGCGGCTGATAACATTGTTGATGCGAGAATTATCGATGTGAACGGGCGGATTCTTGATCGAAAATCAATGGGAGAAGATCTGTTTTGGGCTATTAGAGGTGGTGGAGGTGGAAGCTTTGGTGTTGTAGTAGCTTGGAAGGTGAACCTTGTGCATGTTCCTGATAAAGTTACAGTTTTTACTCTTTCAAAGACTTTAGAACAAGGTGGTTCAAATCTTTTTTAACAAGTGGCAGTATGTAGGACATAGTTTAAGTCAAGATTTGTTCATTAGAGTCATCATACAACCTATTTCTGTTCAGAATGGGAAAAGAACAATTCAAGTTGTGTTCAACTCTATGTATATCTTGGTACGGTTGATCGCCTTATAAAAATTGCAACCCATAGCTTCCCTGAGTTGGGTTTACAAGAAAAAGATTGTAGGGAAATGAGCTGGATCGAATCGGTAATGTATTTTTCGGGTTATTATGGAGAAAGCATGGATGTGCTTAAAGATAGAAAACCTGAGCCAAGAAGCTACTTTAACACTAAATCGGATTATGTGAAAGAACCTATACCCAAAGAAAGGTTGGGAGAGTTATGGAAATGGTGTTTGGAGGGTGACAACCCGATTCTAATAATGGAACCGCATGGTGGAAGGATGGATGAGATCGAAGAAACGAGTACTTGTAGGGCTGTAAACGAACCGAACGAACACGAACAAGGCTATGTTCGTGTTTGTTCATTAAGGAAATTTGGATGTTCGTGAACTGTTCGCGAACACATGACGAACAGAAGTTTGTGTTCGTGTTCGTTCGTTAAGGAATTTTGGTTGTTCGCGAACAGTTCGTGAACACTAACCACGAACGCAAACGAACACAAATGAACTTTAATTTTGAAAATTAAAAAGGCACCGTTAATCTTAAACATTGTACACAATGAAAGTAGTTAAATATAACCATTTAAAGATTGAAGGGATGGATAATATTGGGTTCAATCGATTGGAGATAAACTGAATGAAGGAGCGTGATATCAAAAGTGGGAGAGGGCTAGAGAGAGGGAAATAATACATATGAGGAAAGTAAAAAAATTAATAAAACATAAAAAACTTTTAGAAAATAAACATAAAAAACCGAACATGAACGGACGTAAACGAACGAACACGAATGAACATAAACGAACATATTACCAAACGTTCACGAACGCAGTCGAACGAACGAGACCTTTGTTCGTGTTCGTTCGTTAAGCTTATCGAACGAACATAAACGAACTTCCTGCCGAACAGTTCACGAACTGTTCGCTGAACGTTCGGTTCGTTTACAGCCCTAGGTATTTGTATAACATACAATATTATGAGAAGTGGGATGGAAGCAATGAATCATTAGAAAAGCATGTAAGTTGGATGAGAATGATGTATGAGAATGACAGTACTGTGATATCCCACATCGGTTGTGAAGGGGAACTAAGGCTTCCTTATAAGGGGCTGGATACCTTCACCATCATGACGCGTTTTTAAAACCGTGAGGGGCAGACGCTGAGGGCGTGCTGGCTGCCAAAGCGAACAATATCATGGTGCGGTTACGCTGGGCTGTTACACAAATGGCGGGTTTTTAGAACATCCCACATCTCCTTTGCTGTTTTTCGATTTCCAACTTGCAAAATCTGCTCTTCCGGTATAGCTTGAAACATGAGAGCGATTGCAATATTATTATTCTTGGCATCCACACATGTACCCGGTTCGATTTGTTCCCACACCCCATGAACATTGAAAATAACCCTCATCCTCATAGCCCACACCGTATAGTTTGTTGAAGATAACACCGGGCATTGAAGCGACATAGTATTGTTCTCCTTAACGTTAACCAACGCCTGATTACTCGATTGATCCATACTCGTTTTGGAAAACCAAACCTTTGTTGTTTGTTATTAAAAAACAAATCTAACTTTACTTTTTTTCTTTTGTTCGATACACAAACAGAGAAATAAAAGGAATCCTCTATTAATGATTTACGTGCACAAAAGATAAAACCCAAACTTTGAAGTTAAAAATTATATTATAATCTTTTCAATGTTTTCACCCACATGCGTTAGAATTAATTCTAACAAAACAATGTTGAAAAAACAATTAATTTTTCCGTTGTTATCAACCGCAGATACCGTCAATTGTTCAACCCGAATACTTGACAATCCACATATAACAAGCCTCCTAATCGATGATGAAAAGATGAACCACTCTTATAAAACTTCCCAAATTGATAAACCGCATACCAATTGTTGGTAATCAGGCCTTCTTCAATATAATCAACAAAAGATTTAACAAGAAAGAACACTTTGATTAAAATTAAAGGTACATAAACCTTAAACATATAACCCCTATTTATAATACTAAACAACCTTGATACCCAAGAAATATACCTATACTAGAATTAGGAAACCTAAATAAAATAAAGAGTTAATTGCCATTTTAGTCCCTGTGGTTTGGGCCATTTTGCCAGTTTAGTCCAAAGGTTTCATTTTTAACATCTGGATCCAAAAAGGTTTCATCGTTGTCATTTTAGTCCAACTGACTTAACTCCATCCATATGTGTTAAGTCTGCCAAGGGCATTTTAGTCATTTCATTTTTCTTTTAATTAACCCTTTATTCTTTATTGTTTAAAAACATTAAAGATAGGATGGAGTTTATATATACATAAACAAAACGCAGAAACACACTCTGACTTTTCTTCTCTCTCTCTATACTCATTCTCCTCTCCATCATCAACAAACACCATCACCACAACCAACCGCTACCACCTGACCACTAGCCGACATCACCACCATCAGCCACCCCCGCCCACTCCACACAAGCATGGACGACCACCACCACAGCCACCCCACCCTAAACCCCACAGGTTTGTTCCTGGCCGGAACCCTAAAACGGCTGTTACACCACTGTCGGCGCAAGAGAAAGGCACAAGCCGGAAAGTTGGTTCCTGGTCGAAATCCTAGATTTGACACCGCCGCCACTCAAAAACGGTTGTTACACCACCGTCGCTGCTATTGGGTGCAGCGGCAGAGCTTCGAACCGCCGCCATGACCACCTATCTAGCTCTGTATTGTATGATTTGTTCTTGATTACTTTTTAAAATTTGGGGATTTTGAATATACAAGTTGGGGTTTGATTCTAGAGTTTGTTTTGGTAGATGAGGTCCGGTGGCGATGGTGATAATGGTGATGGCGGTTTGGAGGTAATGGCAAATAATAGTGGTGGTGGTAGTTGATTAGCAGCAGAGGGAGGGGAGGGGTTGTTGGTGATGAAAGGTGATGTACAGAAGTTTTGATTTTTTTTTTTTGAATGAACTGATGGTTTGAGGATACATAATATACAAAAATAGATTTAAGGATTTAATGATTTAATGAAATTGATTAAAATTGAATTTAGGAATTAATAACAAATAATTTAATAGTTAGATTTATAAAATTACTGAAATGCCCTTTTATTAATGTTTTTAAACAATAAAGAATAAAAGGTTAATTAAAAGAAAAATGAAATGACTAAAATGTCTTTGGCAGACTTAACACATATGGATGGAGTTAAGTCAGTTGGACCAAAATGGCAACGATGAAACATTTTTGGATCCAGATGTTAAAAATGAAACCTTTGGACTAAACTGGCAAAATGGTCCAAACCACAGGGACTAAAATGTCAATTAACTCTAAAATAAAACTACCATAAATAATTAATCTTCCACCAAAAATAAACTAAACCACTTAGCACCCTCCAACTTTTGAGTTATGACAAGATTAGTCCCAACAGAAACAAGTATTTTAGGGACAATTTTAGGAGGTTGGCAATGGCGAAGGGGATGGTTGATCCACATAATTTCTTTCACTCAGAGCAAAGTATTCCACCTCTAGTTATGAGCAAAGGAAACAGCTATATTGAATCTTACACAAGCTCTCAAGGTTCTTGTGAAATTCGGATCGTTAGTTGTTTTGTGGTGTTGTTTTTGTTAATAACTTTTTTCTTGAAGTACTGAAGGAGGATAGTTATTTTCCAGATTTTTGTTTTAAGGATGTTTGTTTGATGTGTATACATGTCTCCCAAGTTCATTCTATGCCGGTTAGTGACCGAACGACAACTTTTTAGTCAGGGTCATCACCAGAATTCTTCTTTACCGGTTAGAACTAACAACTCCCACTCATGTTTTTAAAAGAGCCTCACACTTGTTATTTGACTCTGTATATTGATGCTTAATAAGCATGCTTATGTAACCCTATTATACATGGCGCACACCGAATGACATCAATGAAGAATCATGCATAATTTTTAAAATTCTAATAAGATTTGTGGTAAAGTTTACTCGGGAAGAAACTACACACAATCATGCATAATAATATTGAAACTATTCATAAAATCAAAAGAGTGGTGATATAACTAATTTAGTACTATAAGAAAGAAAGAGTAAAGTGATGATAAAACTGATTTAGCAAGGGTCCGTTCATGTCAAAATCATCTAGTCTTCTTCACGGCACGATCCACTATGTCGGTCCAGTCTGTAACACCAGGAACAACATGGTGGTGTATAACATCAATGATGGTCCATGCCGTGTTGAACATGTAGTTGTCGCTGGCGTATAACATGAGCTCTTCCAAATCCTTTCCCTCCAAGGCTCATAACAACATGTTCGTGCTCTCCTCGTCCTCGCCCTCTCCCATATCCAAGTCCTGTCATCACCGGCTCACTTTCAACACGAACCGTGTCACGACCTTTGGCGGACTCGTTGATTCCACATTCTTCAACAAGATTGACCTCCTCGTACTCCCGTTTTTCAACGGAATTCACCGGCTTACTTTGATTTTCAAAAGATCTCGTACGCTTACTTTTAACTTGAACTTGAAGAAGAGGCCATTCTTCAATCGATAGGTTGATGCCGTCAAGCTTCTGATCTTCCATTATGCCGTCAAGCTTCTGATCTTCCTATCTCTTCTGATCTTACAATCTCAATGAGTTTACGTAATGTATGTTATTTGGATTTGATTCGAAAGAGATGTTAAGCATAAATATATATGTAATATATGGTCGGTGATATAGGTGTTATTAAACCGATATAACTTATCTGTAGTTTCAAAATTGGTAGTTAGATAATCAATTAATGATAAACTATCTGTTAATATATATCCCTAAGTAATATTATTGTTATTGTTATTATTAAGAAAGTTCAATTTAAACCGTTTTCCTTTTTGAAAACCATTAATTTGTTTTATTTTATTTTTTAATGATAAATAATTGAGATGAGGATTATATTATACAGTATTATAAACCCGTGTATTACAATACATAAAAACAAGAGAATCATATAATCTGTAAAAAAAAAAAAAAAAACTTCTTAAAATTGATGTTATTTATTACCATATGACTGTGATAATGAATGTGCAAATCCCTCGCGATTACACCCTCTGATCATCACGTTTAGTAGGTGAAATATACTTAAATATTAGGATTCTAGTGGGTTTTCGCATTAGGAGCTGTAGCAAAACCGAAACTGTTTAAAGTATAAGAGGTACCGTTAAAAATAAAAAACTTATAAATATTCCGGTTAAATGGAACATTTGTTTCTTTTTATGAGAATAAATCCGAAACAAGGTGGCGCCCGAAAAAAATATATTCCATCTATCCATTCATTTGAGCTAGTTGTGTATTGACGAAGCCTATGGTATTACCACTGGGATGGTGACTCGGGTGGTATAGATCCTCTAGGTGGAGTTAGAAAAAAAATGATAAATATGTGAAGCTTATGACATTAACCACTGGGATGCTGACTCGGGTGGGGTATGTCTGCTAAGCTGATCATAAGGAAAAGCATGTCGAAGCTCATAACATCATCCAGTATCCATAATAAATTTAATCGGAATTACATAAGAGTTTTTATTGTAACACCCTAACACGTTTTAACTGAAAAGACGCAGCGAAAATACGTACCATAAAATTTCTTTCTTAAAATGTTCCTTTATACTTGAAAATCATTTAAAAACAACTTCTTTAAAAGAATTACATCGTTTATCCTTCATTAATGTATCAATTATAACTTACTAATACAGATTACATGACCACCCATTCCGTACAATCCATGTCTCTTTAACTCGATCTTCAATCACTTGCCCTTCATGATGTTGATCCATAATTATGTACAACCTGCACTCACCACATACATTCGTAACATTAGTACACATTCTATATATAATTAAGATCCATAATTATCGAGTCTCATCACGTTCTATCTTCATATACTTTCCATTCCGCTATCTTTCTAAATTCAAGCATTTCATCCGGGTGTCTAATCTTCGATGAGACAACGATAATATACCTGCATTACATTTCATCCTCAAGGCACACCATTAGTAACGTAAATATTCGAACGTATTGAAGCCATGTATATATATATACACATGCCCAATTCTTTTATGAACAATAAATCCTTCTTCGTGCTTACCTACATTCATATATATCTTCATACACACATACATACTCACATACATACACACATACAGTGGCGGACCCATGATTTTTTCCCACTGGGGTCCGCTTTTTCTGTGCTAAGATTTCTCACAACCAATTTCGGGTGGGTCGCCGTTTGGGTCGGGCGGGGCGGGGTGAGAAACATAATAAAATACGATATCAAATAAAACTATATGATCATTACTCATTAATAAAATACGATATCAAATAAAACTCTTGTATTTGTATTGAAATTTTCAACCTTATAATAATGACGCTTGATAATGTTAGTCTTTTTTCGTCTATCTCAAAAATTTCAAACTATTTTTTACACAAAAAGATACCACATCTTCAAAAAGATAAAAAGATATTTCAAAATTAAGTAAACAAACTAGAATTACCACACTGATCTAGTTCATATAGTGTGCAGCGTTGCCTTACCTCAAATAAAGGTGTAAACTTTTCCAACAAATAATGTGGGTTCCCAATAAGAATAAACAATGATAGCATAATTAAATCTCCTAGGATTATTCAAAAATACTAAACCATGCATGTCACGAGGGGTCGCTAAAAAGAACTAAAAAACGAGAGACTAAAATATCGAACTTGGGACCTTTTTCGTTGGTAAACAAAGGATTTGCCACTACATTAGGCTTGCTTTTTCTATTATGGGGTCCAACTAATTATTTTTATGGGGTTCTTAAAAAAATTAACATACCGATTCTACTAAATTTTTAGAAAACATTGGGGTCCGGGGACCCCGACCCACCGTATGTCGGTCCGCCCCTGCACACATACATTCATACATACGTTCTTACATACATACATACATACATACATACAAGTTCTTACATACCACTTACACTCTCATATGATTATACTAACATATCGTAGTCACAAACACCCATATAAATAAATCACATGCGTATCAACCTACGTGCATACTCATTTCTAATCGTGCTTACCTATGGATTCCATTTCTAACATGTAAGTAAATCCATACCATACTTATATATGCCTTTAGACTTATTTCATTCCCTCATATATTTACGTACAAGCTCATCGCACCTCATAAACACTCTTCAGTGAGTTTGGAATACATTTTGGGACTCCTTAAAGGTTACGGAACAAGTTTCGGAAGGCACGGAACTCGTGGTGGGATAAATCAACAAAAACATAAGTTCTGGAGTTGTAAGGGGCGTCGGCGATGCCCTAACATGCGTCGGCGACGCACCCTGGAAACTCGCGTCGGGGATTATAAGCGTAGACAGGAGATTTGGGCATGGGAGCAAGAAGCCGCGTCGGCGACGCACCAGGGGGCGTCGGCGACGCCTCCCCTATCATCCAAACGCTGATTTGCTTATTTTCAGCTCGCGCGACCCGTTACCGAGTCCCGTTTCAACCCGAACTGACCTAAATGTGTCCGTAACATTCTAGAACATTCCTACATGACTCCCAACATTCATACAAACAAAATTTCACATTAATCCCCATAATATAACGTCCAAAATCAATATTTTATTATGCTACTTTTGGTTTTTAACCCGTTTGCTTCTAACATGCGATTTTTGACATAGTCATCTACACTTGACGCACAACATTAACACTTACCTTGGTGCTTACCATTACCTATACTTTCTTACACGATTCCCTGTATTAAATTGTCGCAACCCCCGCCCCCTAACTACCTGGGAACGGGCGGCCGCGGCCAGTTTCGGTGGTATCCTGTTATTGTCTAATTTGGCAGCGGATTTTTCACCAGGATCGTAGTTAGGAAATATGTTATCAGAGTAAAATACCACACTTTCATAATATTAAATACACGGGTAAAACCCAAGTTTTCAGTACACACTTTTTCATAGGAATAAATCATATTTTTATTTAAGAAAAACATCTATTTTTTTTTAGGTAACTTTATTGCCACTTTTCCAAGCCTTCAGTGCTGTCCAGCTGGCTTCTATTTGGCTTTCACGTTTTGTTACCAGAAACGCGTTTAAAAACATTTTGTCAGTGGGAAATACTGGTGAGTGAATCCCAGTTCAATCAAGTTTAAATAAAACCATTGTACAGTATTGAGGGCGATTCCGCAATTACATTTGTTTCCAAGTCATATCAATTACCACCCACGGTACTGTCGTTCCGACTTATGGTCATGTTACTCCTTACCAGGTTGTAACAAATTTTGTATACAAAACCCCAAATTTACCGACTGTAATTGTATCCTTACAAATACTCAATAACTGTTTAATATATAATTAATTAAGTGAGGTTTTATAAAAACAATTTGCAAAAAGGAGATTACTCACATTGCTGTCTTAGGATTTTCAGTAAGGATTTCCTGGGAATAATCTATAATTTACACAAATGCACACGTGTTAGTATAATAACTCATTTTAACATTAGCAATACCGTCCCCGAGACGGCATTCCAACGACTACGTCGGGCAGAACCACGACAGCCGTTACGGAACCCTAGATCAATCGGGCAGAATATCTAATACGTATCCAGGGGTTATGATACTTACAACGGAGCAGAACCTCGTTATTTAGGGGGTATAATACCCGAGTATAGTGAACACTACGTAAAATTGAGAGAAAGAAAGAAAGTTTTGAACGAATTTGACTGAAGGCCCGAGCTCCAGCTTTATAGGGGCTGAGTTCGGGTTCTACGCGGCCCGCGTAAGAGAAGATAAGGGCCTACGCGGCCCGCGTCAACTCTGGTCAACGTCCTAGCTTGTCCGGGTCAGCAACTAGCTTCGCCGTGTGTTGGGCCACGTGGCGGCCCAGGGTTTTGCCAGGTTTTAAGTTGTCGCGGCCCGCGTAAGGGTTGAGGTGTGGCTTACGCGGCCCGCCTCAAACCCAAAAATCAGATTTTTAATTATTTTTAATAATAGTTAAGGTATTCGGGGTCCGTTTTCACGTATGGGGTGTTTTTAGGGACATATTGGGATATTTTAAATATTTTTAGGGTGTCGGAAAATATTATGAGGGTGTCGGTTTTCTTTAGGGTTGTTATATAAATCATACCAAACATCAAATAGAATATACGAAGTGAATTCGGGATTCACTTACCTTATGCGTTCGTGTTCGTATTTTCTTGCTTGGCTCCTCTTGACCCACTTGCCTTCCATGCTTATGTGATACCTATCATTTCATGCCATCATGTCCATGACATTGTTAGTATACATGTTCATCCATATCAACATTCATTTTAAATTCTTAGTTGCATTGACTTTTCTTAATCAATCATTCACCAACATGCATAAGACACGATTCGACAATCACATTGTTCCACATTTATGAAATTCATTTCCCCATTATACGTAACACATAATTAGTCTAACACATATCACATGATTCCTCATAATCTTACATTCATATTCATAAGTCTAACCATGCTACTAACATATTCGTTGACTTTTCAGAAAGTTAACAGGCATACAAACTTCCAATTTAGTAACTTGTGTCCATATCAATGTAGTAGACCATAATATCGACACCATATACATTTCATACTTATGTTTTTAGGACACATTCAATCACATGATCAATTAATTACACCATGCACTTGTATAAACAATTCAATACAAACTAATGCTCTCATAATCCTACAATTATCAACCACATTCAAAGTTAGTACTTTAACATAATCTCAATGTCATTCTTTACTAATAAGCCCACAAGCTACACATTTAGTGCACATCCATTTCTAAATTACCATTGAGCAACTAGCCCGATACATGTTGTGCACCACACCATTCAAGTATGGAGTACAAACTCCTAAAGCATACTTTTACCAAAAATCATTTCGTCAACTAAATTAAATACCCACACGTATTCGATCAAAATATATATCTCATGCTAATTTCACTATCAAATACCTCATTATCACATTCTATACATAATTACTAAATTCTTGCGTACAATTTCACCTTCTAACTTCACCTAGTCATTTCATCAAACACTTGGCGCGCATACAAATTTTTAAGCATAATGTACAAGTATTTTTCATATTCTTTCTTCCTAGTTATTGCTTTCAATCATCAACAATACAAAATATCAAACTAATTTCATACCATGTTCAACCTAACTAGCAAGTATTAATCACATACAACATAATATATCAAGAATTGAACAAAGATTGGACATGGGTGACATACCCATGTCGCCATCTTCACCACCAATGGTGGGTTTTACCTCCAACCATCAAATTACTCAAAATCATTCATAATCCAAGTTTTATTTGTTGATTCTAACACATCCTGATACTTAATTTCATATGAAATCAAAGATATATCACATACCCATACTTGCAAGATCATTAAATAAAAAACTATGACTTACCCCATGTTTAGCAAGTCTAGATAATCATGTAATAGGGTTCATGCATAAGATTTAGCCTTGATCTCCATTCCAATTTGCTGATTTTTAGGTTGTAAGGGTTTTCTCCCTCCTTTTCCCTGGCTCAGATCGACACACACACGCTGATGTGTGTGTTTGTGTCTTAAGTTTTGTTTTAATAAATCATCTTTCCAATTGTCCCCTTTTGACCCCTCATGTTTGAGTGTTAAATTTTAAATGGCTATTGTCTATCTTAAGCCAAGATATCACCTGCATTCTAACTAGGTTAGTACTCCTAGTTATCATTTTTTAAAATAAATGAACAATTATACTCATATACTTATTCTTAACACGTATACATATAAATAGCCTAGTTATTTTTATTTCATACTATAACATAGAGAACATACTAGCGAATATAAAAATTCGGATTTTGGGGCGTTACATTTATATAAGACGGTAATCTCATAAGCTTGAAGCGGGATTAGGTAGAGCTGTGGTCTTTTAAGTGTGGGATCCATAGATGAATAATTCACTTGAACTTAATGGATTATGAACAAGGGCTTGGAAATCGGCGGTTGAGTCTAGGTGGATCATATACCCGCAATCTTTGTTAACGTATGATTAGATTCGTTTTAATAAAGTAACCAAATATATTGAAGGCCGGTGAGTTTATTGTGACTCCACTGCAAATAATTTTTTCGGGGCGAAAAAAGATAAGTATGGGGATGTGATGTGCGGGTGCAAACGAGTTGTATTTTGTATAGTTTTGTGTCGGTTTTAAGTATTTAAACATGTTTATTCGTGTTGATATATG
The DNA here is from genome assembly GCA_030545235.1 of Helianthus tuberosus. Lineage (NCBI taxonomy): Eukaryota > Viridiplantae > Streptophyta > Magnoliopsida > Asterales > Asteraceae > Helianthus > Helianthus tuberosus. Next base: position 219,772,504 of record CM060411.1, read on the forward strand.
TGCTTAGCACGCGTTGGGTTTTTCAGGATTAACGAGGTCTAAATGAGGAAAAATGAACATCCAAGCTGGAAAATGGGTTTGACGGGTCAACACGGGACCTACAGCACAAGTTCTAGAAACTTGACTCCCTCGCGCCACGCGAGGGAGAACACTTGGTCTAGCGTGTGGCATGACAGGCACAAAGTCAATAAAAGTCAAATTTGACTGCCTCGCGCCACGCGAGGGAGCAAAGTGGTTCTAGCGCTTGATGCGACAGCGTTTGGCGGTGAATTTTGGGTTTAAAAGCTAGTTTTGCATGGAAACTTTCCCCATTCCATTCCCAGCTGTCAGACACGAACCAAAAGGCGATTTTCTCAGTATTCTTCAAGGTTTTCAAAACCGGACCGGGCCGGCAGGTCGGACCGGTCCGGCCGGGATCCGGAGCACATACCAGGCCGGTTCAGCACATAAATCCGTTTCAACATTAGCCCGGCGGTCAGGCCGGGAGCCGGGCCGGCGGGTCTTCGTGTAGGGTCGGGCCGGCGACATCTACAACCTCCTCCGGCGACATCTGCGACCTCCGAGCTGCGACATCTGGACTTGTACTTTGCGTTGGAGATATGCGTCCGACCATGTCCGAAGATGATGCAGAAGGGCGTGACAATGTCCAAACGATGGGTGGGCAGATCTGACGGAAATTGAAGGAGATGAATGGTTTTTCATTGGAAGTTTGCGGGAAAAGAAAATTTTCACCCAACTTCGACTATATTGATTTCTTTTATTCAGATGAAGTTTGCAAGAAATAAAAACTAAAGTTGCAGGTGACTGGCTTGTTGTGTAAATGAGAGAAAGAATCTAATATTTCAAAAGAAATTGAAAAAAAATACATGTTTGCAGTGGTTGGCGTGAAGAATAAGCACAGAATCTCAAAAAGTCAAAAAGTTGATTTAAACTTTAATATATATTAAACTATTAAAATATAATAATAATTATACATATATTAACTAAATGTTATAAATTCTAAACTAAATAAATATTTTAATTATAAATTATATATATATTTTTTATATAATTTATAACGTAATCCGGGTCTTAAATCCGATCGAACCGGTCGGACCGGTCCGACCTTTGACCCCGTAAGGCGACCGGGTCGACCTCCGGTCCGGTTCTGAAAACATTGGTATTCTTCCATCTTTCAAGTTGTTCCTTCACATTTGATCAATTCTCGATGACAACTGAAGCTGTGATGACTTCCATGCGCTGCTAAATGCTTGTGACTTCCGCCTGAATGAGAGATTGTTTCGTTTTACATTGAAACTTTGTTTTCAGATTCTTTTTAACTGGTAAATCTTGACCACTTGTGTTGAATTTGTGCAACATTTATTATATTTGAATTGTTTGTCGTTTATCAAGCGTATTGTGAATTTCCTTACATTGCTAGCGGGTTGGTAAATTGATGGGTAATTGGTATAAGTAAACGGGTTATTAGATTGTATGGTGAGTAGGTGCTGTTTGTTTTTGCTTAAAATGTCTGCAAAGAGCCTATGTCTGCAGGCGGGCAGACATAAGACCTTGAAGACTGTTTGTTTTGTTTTTTAAACAGATCTACAAATAACTTCTTTCATCTTAAAAAAAAGCTAGGAACCTTTGCTTCTAACATCTTCACAAACCATTTCTTCCCCTCTTTTCTATTCAAAAATATATAAAACCCTAATCCAAACACCGCACACCACAAAAACTTCTCTGTTTCCTCTCTCTAAACTCCGATGACCGGAGTAAAAGTCCGGCCGGTTTCCGGTCGGATCTCCGGCTACCGCACACCCCTAACTCCCCTCCATTACATACACCCAACCCCTATCCTTGTTAAACTCTATGCACACCCACAAGATCTCATCTTTCTCTGGTTAAACGGACGGCCGGCACCACTCTTGGTGGCGGCGGCACTGTGGCAGTGGCTCGATGACAAGGAAACGACGGCTAGAGCCGTTTCTTTTCTGAAGATTGTGGTGGATAAGGACGACAGAGGCGAGCTCCGGCCGTCGGAGAGCTGATAATGATGGGGGTTCAGGAGTGGCGGAGTCGTGGTTCTGGTCGGAGAGCTGATAATGATGGTGGTTCAGGGGAGGTGGCAGCAATGGTTCTGGTCGGAGATTAACGGAGACGAGATGCTGATAATGATGGTGGTATGCGACGACATGACCTAATAAATTGGCGCCGTCGACGAGAGTCGTGACGGGAATAGAAGTCCGAGCAGCAGGTATGTAAATTTGTGGTACTGAGGTTTTGAGTATAAAGTTGTTAAATGTTTTGTTCAAAGTGTGCTTTAGAATGTAAAATAACAAGAGCTTGTATTGTTACTCATTTGATAGTATTGTGATTCTGTGAACAGCTGAACATGTTATGTTATTTGACAGTATTGTGATTCTGTGCAGACATTATCAATTTATAAAAACAAACAATCTTATATTTTCAGCTTGCAGAGCTTCAGACCACATCTTCAGTTGCAGACATAAGAACATATGAAATCAGCTTGCAGACATTTTATGTCTGCAAAACAAACAGCACCTTAAAGATTATCCCTAATAATTAATCAAATTCATTAATCTCAAGTCCATGTTTATGTGGTGTTATGAATCTGTTAACGGGTTTTTGTGTTAAAACGAGCAATCAGGATTCCGGGTAAGGGTTGCTTTTTCTTATCTTGGTCACAACTTTCTTAATTAGTTTTCTTGTTTTTGAAATCAATTAATCAAACCTCCAAATTAGATAATTTAGTTTTTAGTTAAAGTCTTCTACACTAGCACAAATTTCTCGTGGATACGATACTCTACTTACACTATGTACTTAGTTTAATTAGGTTTTTGCATGACTCTTACCACAGTCATCACCCCACCACCAAAATAAAATACTGACCTTTTACGACTTCCCACCACTATCGGTAAAAACGCATGGATCCGAGACCACTATCAAACCCTCGGATCGACCCATAGAATCCACCGAGTTTGCCACCATCAGATTATTACCACAGAAGCTAGCTAACGTTTGACTATTTTAATATTTTTGATAGTTAATTATTTATTCTAGTAATTTTCCCTTAAAATAATTAAGCTATGTTCCCGAGTTTCATTAAATAAGAGAAAAGAAAAGATTTGGAAGGAAATAATTTTTAGTTGTGTTCCAGAATTTCATTAAATGAGAGAAAATAAGAGATTTTTTGTATAAAATTAATCTTTTTAATTTAGAAAGATCTAGAGAGAAAAAAAAAATGGAAGAATCATTTCTTTTCTCTTTTTAATTTAATTCGGAACACAGTGTAAAAAGAGTGATTTGAAGCATTTTTTTTACAACACAATGAACTTTTCACCCTCCAAAATCTTGGTCAACAAACGAGCTGCAGAACAACAATGCTTACATCTCCTCCAAGCCTGCAACACACTCATTAACCTCACCCAAATTCACGCACAAATCCTCAAATTAGGTCTGCAAAACAACCCACTAGTCCTCACCAAATTCACACAAACTTCATCCCATCTCAATGTCATCAACTACGCTTCCTTATTCTTATTCAACCCAGATGCCAAAACCCATTTATATGACACGTTCCTTTACAACACTGTTATTAGAGCTTACACACAAACAAATACATACAGGGTCACTGCAGTTGATGTTTACAAAACCATGGTTAGAAATGATGTTGTTCCTAATAAGTTTACTTACCCGTTTGTTCTTAAGGCCTGTGCTGGCGTTGGCAGGTTGAAGTTAGGGGAATCGGTTCATGGGTCTGTTGTGAAGTATGGGTTTGATGGGGATGTACACGTGTTGAATACTATGGTCCATATGTATTGTTGTTGTGGTGGGGTGGAGAGTGCACGTGTGGTGTTCGATGAAATGCCTAAGTGGGATTCGGTTTCATGGAGTGCGATGATTGGTGGGTATGCGAGAATGGGGATGGGTACGAGTGCGGTTGAGTTGTTTAGGGAGATGCAGGTTGCTGGGGTTAGACCGGATGAGGTGACTATGGTTTCGGTTTTGTCTGCTTGTAGTGATTTAGGCGCGTTAGAGGTTGGGAGATGGCTTGAAAGTTATATCGAAAGGGAGAAGATTACGAAAAGTGTGGAGCTTTGTAATGCTCTTATTGATATGTTTGCGAAATGCGGGGATGTGGATAAAGCGTTGAGATTGTTTGGAAGCTTGAATGAGAAAACTATTGTTTCATGGACGTCTGTTATTGTTGGTATGGCGATGCATGGGCGTGGTATGGAAGCCGCTTCGTTGTTTGAAAAGATGAAAGATTCCGGGGTTGCTCCAGATGATGTTACATTTATCGGGTTGCTTTCCGCTTGTAGTCATGCAGGGTTAGTCGATGAAGGTCTTAAGTACTTCGACTCCATGACTATGCAATTTAATATAACACCTAAAATCGAGCATTACGGGTGCATGGTTGATCTGTTTAGCAGGGCTGGACTAGTTAAACAAGCACTAGAGTTTGTTAACAAAATGCCCGTTGAACCAAACCCGATCATCTGGAGGACGTTAACTGCTGCTTGTCGGCTCCATGGAGAACTTAATCTTGGTGAAATCCTCACAAAACAATTGATTGAAAAGGAACCGTTGCACGAGTCTAATTATGTCTTACTGTCCAATATTTACGGGAAAATGTCGAATTGGGAAAAGAAGAACACGGTCAGAAACGTGATGGGCGAAAAGGGGATGAGAAAGATCCCCGGGAGTACCATGATTGAATTAGACAACCAAATCTACGAGTTTGTTGCTGGCGATAGAACACATGAGTTATACAAAGAGATTCATGAGATGATTGATGAAATGAATAAAAAGATTAAGATGGCTGGATATGTTCCGACTACATCCGAAGTGTTGCTTGATATTGGTCAAGAAGATAAAGAAGATGCTTTGAATAAACATAGTGAAAAATTAGCTATTGCGTTTGCCCTTTTAAAGACGCCACCCGGGACTCCATACGAATTGTGAAGAACTTACGGGTTTGTGGGGATTGTCATTCTGCAACAAAGTTTGTGTCGAAGATTTATCAGCGTGAGATTATAGTACGGGATAGAAAACCGCTTTTCATCATTTTAGAGATGGGGTATGTTCATTGTAATGACTTCTGGTGAGAGTTTGATGAATTTCAGCAAGGTACTAACCATATTTGTGTGCATTTAACTTTTTGGCTTAGAAGAGAAGCAAACACACATTAAAAGTGTATACACACTTGCTTTAAATCGAAAACATGTTATTACCCAATGAATTTCAAGTGTTACAGTAGGTTTCTTTTATATGTGACAGGTACTGCATCATATCATATCATATGTTTATCTTACAAACCCTTGCATCAACTAAAGAGACCTTCTAAACAGTACAAGGCGTTGTTCCGGTTATGTCCTAGAATCTACTCATCCACGGATCTAATGGTGACACATGAATCGGGTTTCTATAGTCCACAGTCAATGTCACGGTTCAACATGAACAAAGTCGAAAGAAAAACAAAAACCCACCTCATAAATGATGAGATGACAAACTATGGGCATTGTACAAGAGAAAATGAACTACTATTGAATGTGTTTGATAAAAAAAAATAAAAAAAAATAAAAAAAAAAAAACAACTTTTGAATAACCTGAAGTTTTTTTTATATAAATGACTGACTTTTATTTATAGGAAGAGTTTTTAAAATATACGTGTATGTGTGTGTGTAAACAAATCTACAATGAAACAAAATTTCCTTTTATTTCAAGGAATATGCTTAAGCAACTGAGCTTTGGTCATTCCCAAATCTCAAGTCAAAACTTACCCATTTGGCTTTAAAGCTTGAGATAAAGCGAAAAAATATGTGTTGGACTCGAGAACAAGGCAAGGAGTTAAATCAAATATTTTTGACGTATCTCAACACGTCAACTACGGTTCATTCTAGACATGATCAAAGATGACCAGATCTCGACATGAACATAAGGAACTAACAACTGTTTCAGAAAATTGATGGAGGCCGGCGTTGTGACAAGAAATTGAAAAATTTAAAATCAATTAAAAACATAATGTTAAAAGTTTGGGATTAGGATCAAATACAAATGATCCTAATTGTAAGAAGGGTACAAAGGCTCCTAAAAAAATCCACTCAAAAAAAAAAAAACTTAAACATCCACCACCACCCAAAAACCTAAACCCCCACCCATGACCCACCCCCTCCCCCTATCACCCACCAACAAAATTTATATATATATATATTTTTGCTGAGGGGTGGGGTGGGTGTTAGTTTTTTTTTTTTTTTTTTTTTTTTTTTTTGGGGGGGGGGGGGGGGGGGGGGGGATGTTAGGTTTTTGGGGGTGGGGTTGGGGGGGTTAGGTTTTTTTAGGGTGAGGTATAGGTTTTTTTTTTTTTTTTTGCTGGAGTGGGGGGGGGGGGGGGGTTTAGGTTTTGGGTGGTGTTGTAGTGGGTTTAATTTTAGGTTATTGGACACTTGTCACTCTATAAATCCTTCTTACACTTCTTACATTAGGAGCCTTTAGGGGCTGTAAACAAACCAAACGGTTCGTGCGAACAGTTCGTGAACCGTTTGGCTGAAAGTTCGTTTGTGTTCGTTCGTTTATTAAACAAACGAACACGAACAAGAAAATTTCGTTCGTTTAGTTAAATGAACAAACATGATCAGAGGTCGCGTTCGTTTGTTTATGTTCGTGAACGTTCGGTAACGTGTTCGCTTGTGTTCGATAGTTCATTAGTGTTTTTATTCTTATTATTTCTAGACACGTACGTGTGTGGAGCATAACATTGCTTATGCTTACATAATCCACACAGATTTAATATAGATATTTCTTGTTGTATGTTTTGAGGTACCTTGGCGTGGAAGCCTTGTACATTTAGAAGCAATGAACCAAGACTTGATCAATTAAAACACCAATATTCCTATATATATACAATAAGAAATAAATGGGGCAGAAGGGAAAAGAGAGCAAATGAGGATATGCCATGTGGATCAAAACACTATTCATAAGGTTTTAGTTTTAATATATAGGTAATATATCAAAATTCTGACAAATTAAATATCTAATAAAAGTGTCAGTATATTATATATTATGTTCATAAACGATTGTTTGTGTTTGTTTGTTTCACATTTGTTGTTCATGAACATTAGTTTGTGCTCATTTGTGTTCGTCAACGTTTATTGCCTAAAATTAACAAACAAACGAACACAAACAAGTTCATTTCCTTAACAAACGAACACAAACATAAAATCTCGTTCGATAGGTTGTTCGTGAACGGTTCACGAACAGATATATTTTTAAACAAACGAACAAAGGTCTTGTTCGTGTTCGTTTGGTTCGTTTACAGCCCTAGGGAGCCTTTGTAGAATAACTTAACCCTAAAAGTTTGATATGTATAAAAGTAAAAACTTACCGAATTTTAATCACTTATTCTCCTTTAATAAAAGAGCAACTTTCAAATATTACTTATTTAGTTATTTTATAGAGTTAATTACAATTTGTCACTCTGTGGATTCCCCGTATTACTTAATTACACCCTCCCTTTCAAATCTTGTCTAACGCGCCACGCTAAGATTACCAAACTTAACACACTGCCTCTATTCCGTTAGACTGATTGTGTGTTAACCGTTACTGAAATGATAAAATGGTAACTTCATATCCCAAACTTCTCAACCACTCTTAATACCTCTTCTACCTTATCTTCTTCACTCTCTGACACCCTCTCATCCATCATCTTCACTTTCACACACACATACACCAGTGATTGAAGACTCTGTCGGTTTGTGCGTCACCACTACCTCATTACCACAATCACCTCCATTTCACGTCGTCGGGAATGGGGGCAGTGTGTTAAGTTTGGTAATCTGAGCGTGACATTAGACAAGATTTAAAAGAAAGGTTGTGTGTTTTTTAAGTAATCTGGACCAAACCAAAACCAGAGTGACAAATTGTAAGTAACTCTATTATTTTTATAAATTCTCCTATATATTAAATTCTGAAGTGAATGAAC